>CM017905.1:65759-155759 GCA_008369825.1 Triplophysa tibetana | reverse complement strand
GCTGTTTCGGGACGTGACCAGCACCGCTGCAGTAGATGTCACAGACGCCCTCCGGAACTCCGTGGTAGAGCTGTTGGTCGTCGCGGTGTCACGATGAAGGCTGAAGAATCGCGAGAGCGCCCCAGCTGCGGCCTTGCGCACCGAGCCAGATAGCATGAAGTACATCACGGGGTCCAGGCAGCTGTTGAGGGCGGAAAACAGGAGCGTGACCTCGTTGGTGCGGTCGGCGAAGCGACGCATCTCGCATGTGACGTCGCTTAGCTGCGACTTGACATAGAAGCCCCTGAAAGCGTGATACGGCACGAAGCAGATGGTGAACAGAAGCGGCACCACAAAGGACTTCTTGGCTGTGCGGCTGTATCGCGCAGCGTTGGGCAGATCGGGTTTGTCCCGAGAAGCTTGCAGTAGGCGCCAGGCGATGCGCATGTATGACACCAGCAGAACCACAAACACCAGCCAAAACACGCCCACCATGAAAATGTTGAAGTAGGCTTTGCCTCGAACCTGCTTCCTCTGCTTGTAATGGAAACACTTCTCCGGCTCCTCGCTGCCCTCCGTCAGGGCGATCATGGGCACCACCATCATCAGAGAGCACGTCCACAGCAGGCCGCACACCAGCACGCTCCAGCTGGAGCTTCCCCTCAGCCGGCGCAGGCCGCAGCCCTGTCGAGATCCCCGCACGCCGATGATCTTCAGATAGCGGTCCAGACTGATCAGACCCAGCAGGGTGATGCTGACGTACATGTTCATGTAGAAGAAATTTCCCACTGCCAAACACGCGCGCGCCCCCAGCGTCCAGTGGTTGCCCCGAGCGTGATACAGCACTCTGAAGGGAAGACACGCGATCAGCACCAGATCTGCCATGGCCACGTTGATGAGGAATACGCGGATTGAGTTCCTGCGTGAGTGCAGAAAGATGAAGACCCACAGAGAGAGCAGGTTTCCCACCAGACCGAACAGAAAGATGAGGGAGTAGAGGACGGCCAGAGGAACGCGCAGGTTCTCCTCCTCCAAAGGACACGACAGATTGGAGCTGATGCTTTGATTGGTCAACGGCTCCACGGTGCTCATTGTGTTTCACTTTTCGTAGAGAACTGGACTCTTGAATCTTCAGCTCTGAGAATAAAGACAGAAAGTTTCTTTTCAAATATCTGGAATGAACCACAAGAGAAAATCCAGTCCTAGCCCAAAGCAAATGAAAAAAGAGAAAGGGTTTGGCTGTGTAGTTCTCTTCCTCTTTCCAGATTCAACAGTTAGGGTTACTCGTTCTCAACTCCACACACTCCTCGTCATCTGTATCATCAATCCTTTCATTTGAAATCATTCACAGAAAGTTGAAAAGCTGTGGAATTATATGGTCAGTTTTTATTGAACGTACATGTTGAACAGGAAATTCAACTAAAACAAAGAGAGATCGACTAATGAATTCAGTTTGAGATTTCAGACGGATGTTGTTAATGAATTTGAAAAACAAATGTGCAAACAATAACCTGAAAATCCCAAAAGTCCTCATTCAAACAGCTCTCATCACATTCTGTGGATGTTAAAATGTTCATGTTTTTCTTTAGTTTGGTTTTAAATATTTCTAAACGTTTTACCTTTTTCTCTCGCTTATGTCTTTGTATTCATAAGTATTTACTGTAAAGCTGATTCCCAACAATGCAAAATTGTGAAAAACACTGTAGATTTGAATTGAATTGAACATTACATCGTGTTAAAAATAACTGAAATTAAAGAAACGTCTGAAAACTTCAGGAATTAATTAAAATTAAAACCTTTTTTTACCTTTTGTAAATTAGAAAAAAATGAAAGTTTTGCACGCATTATGAATGAGGGGTGTAAATATCTATTTGCATGGATTTTCTTTTACATTCAGTGTTACAGAAAAGTGACCTCATCTGTTTCACACACGCATACACACATGAGAATCACTCACAGTTTTTTGTGTTGAATCCTTCATCTGTAAACTCCTCCATTAAACTGATCCTCTATATTTCCATGAGAATAAATGTGATCTCCGTCTTTCTTCCTTCTGTTGAGCTGCACAGACACGACTGACTGTCTTCAACTCACTCACACACTCACTCACCCACCTACCCACACCCACTCTCTCTCTCTCTCTCTCTCTCTCTATGTTTCTTCTTTTTCCGTTTGTATTTATTCTCAGTGTTGTTTAGGTTAACCACTAAAGTGTGAAAGAATAGGTTTGATTGCTCACTGCTCAGCAAAGGGTGGGTTTATTGCTGCATTAAACACATGCATTACATGCCACAATCCACACGCTTGTGCACACAAACACACATTGCATGCATCTGAACCGCTATTGTTCCTCTAAAGTTTTGTTGTGCATTGAGTAAGATTAAAGTTCTCTCTCATATCTGATCTTGCGTGTTGTGTCTCTTCAGCCTCACTGTGTGCTGCTGGCATCTAAAGAGAACTCTGCTCCTGTCAAACTGGGGGGTTTTGGAGTGGCCATACAGCTGGGAGAGTCTGGACTGGTGGCTGGAGGTACAGTGGGAGAGAAAATCTCATCCATTACCCGTCTCTCTCTCATATGTGTGTGTGTCTCTCTATCGTCTCTCTCTCTCTCATATGTGTGGTTGTCTCTCTATCATCTCTCTCTCTCTCATATGTGTGTGTGTCTCTCTATCATCTCTCTCTCTCTCATATGTGTGTGTGTCTCTCTATCGTCTCTCTCTCTCTCATATGTCTGGTTGTCTCTCTATCATCTCTCTCTCTCACTCTCTCTCTCTCTCTCTCATATGTGTGTGTGTCTCTCTATCATCTCTCAAGATTCAAGATTCAAAGGAGCTTTATTGGCATGATAAAAGAAAATTTACATTGCCAAAGCACAAGATTAAATATAAACATGCTCAAATACAGATTAAGATAAAAAATAAGATAGAATAAAATTAAAAGTCTATAAGTAAAAATATATATATAAACATCTCAATATAAACAGAAAAAGAGTTTTAATTAAAGTTCTCAATGAGGGTGATAGTGTCAGTTTGTGTGTGTTGTTCTGTCAGTGTTGTTTTGTGTTGTGCTGCTTGTTCTTTGCTCGTGGTCTCTCTCTCTCTCTCTCTCTCATTTGCGTGTGTGTGTGTCTCTCTGTCTATCGTCTTTCTCTCTCTCTCTCTCTCTCTCTCATATGCGTGTATGTGTCTCTCATCTCTCTGTAGGTCGTGTAGGAACCCCTCACTTCATGGCTCCAGAGGTGGTGAAGCGGGAGCCGTACGGCAAGCCGGTTGATGTTTGGGGATGTGGGGTGATTCTCTTCATCCTGATAAGCGGCTGTTTGCCTTTTTATGGCACTAAGGAGCGTTTGTTTGAAGCCATCGTGAAAGGGAAATACAAGGTAGTGTTCCATTGTGAAGAAGAGCTTTAGATCCCTGTACATGCATCCCTCTAGAGTCACACAGTGTTCTGCTCAATCACACTCACACATACACAACTGGTTATCATGTAAATACATGAATGTGTCTTTTTACTAGTAAGAAACCATTCACACATCTGCACCAAAATACATCTGATGTGTCATTAAAGTTTCCTTTAAACGGCCGCAGTGATTGGCCAAAAACAAACGTTTTCATTAGCATGCTCAGACCTCATATTCAGTTAGTGATTTTCTGATCATTCTGTGTTCACACGTGACATAAAACACCACTTCCAAACTCTTATGTGGGGTCTATCTTGGGAATATGGTTAGACATAGAAATGTGTGAATTTGTATGCAGTAGTTGATGTAGTCTGATGTTGTGTTTGTTTGTCAGATGAACCCGCGGCAGTGGGGTCACGTATCTGAGAGCGCTAAAGATCTTGTGCGTCGTATGCTGATGCTGGACCCCGCAGAGAGGATCACAGTCTATGAGGCACTCAACCACCCCTGGCTCAAGGTCACGCACACACTGTGAACTGTCTGTCTTGAAAGTGAATGTTTTGTCTCATTGAGTGAAAAGAGAGATTGTGTCACTCACAGCAGATATTATTTCCTGTTTCTGAAATGCTAAAGCCTTTCATGTGTCTGCTGTCTCTGTGATTTGTGTTGTTCAGGAGAGAGACCGTTACTCTTATAAGATTCACCTGCCAGAGACGATAGAACAGCTGAGGAAGTTTAATGCTCGGAGGAAGCTGAAGGTAGATCACACACAGTTTTCACATCAGCTCTTTCTGCTTGTGTGGATGGGTTCCTTTCATCTTATTAAGTCATCACATATGAGCAGAGAATCATGGGTCAGGAAAGTGTTGAGAGGCTCACGTCGTGTTTTTAACAGTGATGAAGGTTTCAGGCATTGTGATTGACTCACCGGTTGGCCACATAAAAGAAGTTTTTCAGTCAGACTAAGAGCAGATTGATGATGATTCGTGTCTTAAGCGTGTGTAAAGGTCAATGCTTGTATTGGTGGAAATGATCCTCCGCTGCTTAACTGCTGCTGTCAGTATTTTGTGAACTAAACTAAATGAAACCGTTGACGTTTGTGATTGACAGGGAGCCGTGCTCGCTGCCGTCTCCAGCCACAAGTTCAACTCCTTCTATGGGGATCCCCCCGAAGACCTCCATGACTTCTCTGAGGACCCCACGTCTTCAGGTACATGACATCATTATCTCAGTCCATCTGAATATTGAGCTGAGAGGACATCTGAGGAAATGTGTCTCACAGAACACGTTTGCTGCGGTTGCTGCTGCAGGTCACATCTCAAATCCATAAGCTGCTAATCTCAACACAAACTCTTTTCCGCACATTTTGACATGATGAGTTATGAAGTACATTTACATTTGGCAGATGCTTTTATACAAAGCGACCTACTAAAGCAATAAGGCCCAAGAAGCAGTGGGTTAAAGTGCATTTTATAACAGCTAAGGGCGTTGTGGCATGACTCCAAGTGGAGTCATTAAAACCACGTAGCTGTTATATAATGCACTGTAACCCACTGCTTCACTGCTTTTATAAAACGCTTATTCCATATGCGTAGCAAGGTTTCATAAAATAAAGTAAATAAAATGATATTTATGCTCAGCCGTCATATATCGAGGTATTTTATAACGGATTAGAACTCTGCTCAGCCAATCAGAATCAAGGACTAGAACTGACCGTTTTATGAATCGCATTATACTACACATTTTTTTTCTGAGTATGAGCAATCCCCTGGGTTCCAACCCACGATCTTGCTCTTACCACTGAACGACTGGAAAGCTCAACGGCGTAATAACAGCGTAGCGGAGGAGTAATGATGGAATGAAGTAGCCCTCTGAATCTGTCTGTCCACTTGGATTGCTTCACTTCACACTTTCTGTTCAGTAAATCTGACTCAATCCAGATGATGTCAGCAGCTTTGGAGTTTCTGCTGTCTGGGCTTTATGCAAATGAATGAACGTGTGAATGTGAATATGAAAATACATAATGACAATCAGGTTTTAAGTAATCTCTGTATTATTGTCTTTAGTCCAGCAGAAGGGCTGAATGAATCTCCTGCACTATATTGAACACATCTCAGTGACATTACTCACATTACTCCGGCTCTAAACCTATGATCTGTGTTGGAGTTATTAGGCTCACAGATGTGAGGAAGGATTTTCTGTCACCATCAGCAGCTCATGATTTTCACTTCCTGTAACTGTGATGTGCAGGAGATGGTTGTGTTAAGAGTTGCGGCCGGAGCGTGTGTCAAACCTTCATCACGCTGACAGTCATAAATACTATCACTGTATGTAATAATGTATAGCGCTGGAACTAAACAAATCCGCTAACTGTGTTTTACTTTCGTTCTTGATGACCACAAACTGAAACATGAGATCATTTATAACAAACCAATGACGAGTCAGTGAAGAACCTCTTTCACACGTGAAGCTTAAGACAAGTCCCAGACTATAATACATCAATAAGCCCCGCAAGCAGTTTGTTACTGTGTATTTTATAACAGATGAGGTTGTTGTGGCACGAGTCATTGAAACCCCCTCAGCTTTTATTAAATGCACTGCTTAAGGGCTTATTGCTTTAATAAAAACACTTATTCCATATGTGTAGCAAGGTTTCACAAAATAAAGTAAATAAGTGATATTTCGGCTATGTGCTGCGGGCAGCCGTTATACATCAGGGTATTTAATAACTCCTTTCAACTGGGCTCAACCAATCAGAATCAAGGACCAGAACTGACCGTTGTATAATAAAAGTGTGACCTGTCTTAACTGAAAATAAATTGATTGATTTATCTTAAAATATGTCATTGATCTTGTTTTGTCTCAAGATGCACACCAGTAATATTTTTATCTAAACCAATTTTAATAAAAGCGACTTAAATATCCTAAGGGGTAGTCTCTGTTACCCTTCCTTCAGTTAAAACAAAAAAATTAAACTCATCAATTTTGATAGGTCCAGTCATATGTGTAAAGTTGTTGCTATCAAATAGAAATGAGATCTTAACCAAATAAACATCTCTCAATATTACCAAAGCGTTGAACATAGAACAAAAGACAAACACTGAACACAAACATGAGAGTCAAATTAAAAGAAGGTGCTGAGTAAGAGATCAAATGAAGTAGATGTAAACAATCAAATGAAATAAATAAAATAAAAATATCTCCATCAAAAGTAGATTTCAGGCAGATGAGAATGTAATAAAGTAAAGAGTGTACATTGACTGTAACAGATGAAGGCAGCGGTTGTGCTGCTGATGTGTCTCTCCTCCAGTAATATCTGCATCCGCTCTCACTTCTTTAAACTGATCACAATGAAGGAGAAAACATGTCTCTGTCTCCACCTCACCAGTGTCACAGTCTGCACACACTCCTTCTTCACATGGAAGACATGTTCGTCTGTGTCTGCCGCTCTCTAAGGCCACTGAGTCTGTGTTTGCTTTGATCCCTCTCTGTTTTACACCTACCACATCATCTCCCTCTCTGTCTCTCTCTCTCTCCCTCTATCTCCCCCTCTGTCTCTCTCTCTTCCTCCCTCTATCTCCCCCTCTGTCTCTCTCTCTCTCTCCCTCCCTCTATCATCCCCTCTCTCTCTCTCTCCCTCCCTCTATCTCCCCCTCTCTCTCTCTCTCTCTCTCTCTCTCTCTCTATCTCCCTCTCTCTCTCTCTCTCTCTCTCTCCCTCTCTCTCTATCTCTCCCTCCCTCTATCTCCCCCTCTCTCCCCCTCTCTCTCCTTCTCTCTCTCTCCCTCTCTCCCTCTCTCCCTCTCTCACTCTCTCTCCCTCTCTCTCTCTCTCTCTCTCTCTCCCTCACTCACTCTCAAGATTCAAAGGAGCTTTATTGGCATGATAAAAGAAAATTTACATTGCCAAAGCACAAGATTAAATATAAACATGCACAAATACAGATTAAGATAAAAAATAAGATAGAATAAAATTAAAAGTCTATAAGTAAAAATATATATATATACATCTCAATATAAACAGAAAAATAGTTTTACTTAAAGTTCTCAACTCTCTCTATCTTTACTTTTGTGACCGGTGTTTATACTTTATAAATATTTTACTTCCATATACTGTATAATAAAGCATAGCATATATCATACTTTCACTCAACTACATTTGAAAAATAAATGGCAATTTTTACATTTAAAAAACTACATTTAAAGCCTTTCTTACTTTTACTCAAGTAATTTACTCAAACATAGTCTTCCCTGGGGTAAAGTAAGACTTTATTTTAGATTTACATTTAAGATTGTTTAAGTAATTGAGTATAAAAGGTGTAGTGGAGTAAACTTTAAATATAGTGTATATGCTTCATGATGTAGTCAAGTAAAGTTTTCCAATGTAGAAACACTCTGATAAAGATACAGGATAAATGCTCTGACTGCTCTCTTTGTGTCTATAATGTACAGCTGAATCTCTATGGCTCAGTTTCACACGTCCACACCTGACTGATGGGACAGATCTTCATTATTTTAGCCGGTCAATGTTTCCTCAGATGTTAGTTCTTCTCTCTCTCTTCCCTGGCTCTTCTTCTTTCTGAGCTCACGGTGTTGTTGATGTTTCTAATGCTGCGTGTGCTGTAGGATTGCTTGCTGCAGAAAGTAGGTACCCCCCGATCACCACCTTTAACATCTGCATCTGTGCTGCACGCACATCGTCCCTCCATCACATCTTCTCATCCTGAGAGCAGAAACATCAAGCTCATTTCAGAAACACAGTGATGCCACCATCACAACTCTGACTTTCACCAGATTCTTGGGGATTTTCAACTGACGGCGAGACGCTGATGGTTGTGTGTGTATGTGTGTTTAGGGGCTGTGTCTCAAGTACTGGACAGTCTAGAGGAGATCCACGCACTGACCGACTGCAGTGAGAAAGATCTGGACTTCCTGCACAGCGTCTTCCAAGACCAACATCTGCACATACTGCTAGACGTAAGCACACGCAAAACTCAGGACATCTTAAAATGTGTCTCACTCACATATTATAAATAGAAGAAACATGAATACTGCGAGTTTGTTTATTTATTAATAATATAGTTTTGTATTGTGTATATATATTATATAGTTATGAATAAGTTTGGTATGGTTGAGTGAAATGGTGTGTGTGATGATTCATGTATTGAAGACTCGTTCCACCCACGGTCTAGACGACAGTCAGATGAAAGCCCTGCTGAAGATTCTCGACTAGACTAACACTCATCTCCTCGGCCTTTAGTTTGGGTTTAGTCTCCTATAATGTACGGCGGGATGTGGTGAACGTCCGTGTTACGCTCTGCTGTTAAAGTTCATCATGTTGCTTATGTTTGCAGAAACTGGCTGTGTGTGTGTATGTGTGTGTGGTTGTTGCGCTCAGAAAACAAGCGCTTTGAGAAAATAAATTATTAACTCTGATGAGACCGAGAGCTCAGTATATTGTTATATTTTTGTATTATTGATTAATTTAACCAAATATATTTTTCATTTTGTCCTGAAAAATATTTTTTATTCTTTGAGATAGGGTTTAGTATTAGTTCACAGATTCTTGAAATAAGGTACAAATATGTTTTAGAATAGACGTTAGTGTTATATATTTTTATATTACATTATAAAGAAATGGTCCTGGCAAATGAATTATTAAAAAAAATTGGGTTCACTTAATTTGTCAACTGGATCACTAATACTTCACTTTTTCTTTTTAATTTGATCCATTTCATCTGTGTGAAGTCTTCAGTTATTTAATAATGGTGTTCAGTAAAGAAACTAATTAATAAAATATGTTTTCACACTTATTTTTCAAACCACTGATTGACAATGCAATGAATTAAGAATACAAAAAAAAATGATTGTATACATTTTTTGTGTAATCTTTTGTTATTCAGTGTTTCCCTTTGCTCGCTGCTAAAATACTCATAGCATTGTGTCTCTTGTGGGGACATTTGAGCCAGCAGGAAAACAGGTTATAAATGATGTTTTATTTTATATTTGGGTTAGGGTTGGTGGGAAAAACAACAGTTTGTACAGTATAACAATTGATTTCTATGGAAAGTCCCCATAAAACATAGAAACGCAAGTTCATACCGAATGCAGCAGGCAAGACTTAGTTTCAATGTAAATGCTATTTGTTAAATAAATGTTTAGAAATGATAACTGAAATGTTGTACAAACATATCTTGCATGATCAGAAAAAATACAAAATAAGACAAATACTTGTTAAATCAAAAAGAAGACATTCAATTTTAAAGGTCGGTTCAAAAGTCAAGACAATTAAATGTTTTTACATTTTTTCATTTGTCAGATGCTTTTCTCCAAAGCGACATTCACATTGTAAATGACACAGCAGTAGTGTAACGATACATGTTTAGTATTTATTAGGATTAAACCCCATAACCCTTAAAGTAAATGTTCAGTAAAAAAATGAAATTAAACAACACACTTCATACAAATAACCCGTGTAACGTTAATATCACACATACAGTCACATGAATAGTTCTTTACGGGTTTGTTTGCATTGAATTGTGCTGCTTTAAACGTGGTTTACAACAAATATCACGGTATTAATCGTAGTTTTCTACGCGCTTGAAACGCATTCTTAAAGCGCGACACTCATATTAAAATAAAGTCCATCTCGCGTGAGGTTTTAACTGCAGGCTGCTCGTGTCTGTTTCACGACGCATTTCACGTCAGTTCATGGAGCGCGTGCGCCATCATGCGGTCGGTCTATCACTCACGCTATTAAATTCATCTGTGATAACATATCAAACACCACGAGACAACAGAAGAAGAAAAGTTTCAATGAACATCTGAGCCATGTGTGTTTCAGTTGAAGTCGAGAAATACCTCAATCCATCCCATAACCACTGTTAAGATAAAACATTTAATACATTTAATAGACCATACGTGTCAAACAGCTCTATTCATCATTGAAATATGTGTCTGACAGATTTGATGTAAAGTGAAAAGATGTTTCTGATAAAGAGCATCAGGATTAATTACAGTATGTGGACTGAATGACAGATTGAATCTTTTTAACAATCATTTAAGACAGATTTTCCAAGAATTGAGCAATTTATATTTCTATCAATAAAGAGTGTGTGTGTGTGTGTGTGTGTGTATGTCACACTTTTATATGATCTCAAGAGTCAGATTATTACATTTAAACACTTTCAATCTCCTTTGACCCTAATTTCAATATTGTCAAAAGGCTGTCAAATGTTTGAGGTTTATTACACCCGTCATGGCATTTATTTCCTTCTGTAATTCCTTGTTTAATTCAAAAAGGATAGTGTACATTAATAAACACCCAGAAGGCTAGTTTTCATTAAAAACTAGAAACTAAATACAACCCAGCCACAATAATTGCAATCCACCTAAACATGTTTATAACATGTTTATAATCTAGTTTATAATAAAATGAAATATATATATAGATTGTTGCTTATAAAGAAGTCATTTCTTAAGATGATATTGCCTCTCTCCTCTGGTGTGATGCTCCACCAACAGATGTTTTTCTACGTGTCTCTATCTGCAGCTCTAATTCTCTTGTTGAAATAGATTTGAAACGAATGAAATCAGCCAAACCACATGATCTCATAAACCAAACAAACACTTTCAGTCATAGATACTGACAGGATGGGAAGTTTGAATCAGGAAGGTGTGGGACGTCCTCTGACAAATGTGCCACAGTTTCACGAGTCCTGACTGGAGGAGGTCCTTTCTTGACCCCGCCCCCTTCAGTCATCTGCTTCACTTTCTGTCCTACTGTACTGTACCATTAAAGGCAAATCCACAACAATAAAAATCTTCAATATATATGAAGCATTAGGTTCCAAAATGAGATAACTCCGTAGAAAACGATCTCATTTTGGAACCAAAATCTTAAATGCAGTATATATCTATTTCATCACATAACATCAGACGTGTGTGTGAGCTGCAGAAGAAGAGTCATCTCTGTTGTGGTGTGTGTGTTACAGCTGTATGATAAGATCAACAGCAGATCTTCACCTCAGATCAGAAATCAACCCAGTGATGCTGTTCAGAGAGCTAAAGAGGTACACGGACATCTTCACTTGACACATGACATCACTTCCTGCTCGCTGACATCACGTCACGTCTCACGTTGTGTCTGTTCACAGGTGCTGGAGACCATCTGCTGTTACCCTGAGAACATGGAGGCTAAAGAGCTCAAGAGAATTCTCACACAGCCTCATTTCATGGTGGGTCTTCTGCAGATGAATACTGGGAAAGGGTCATGGTGAGGTGATTGTGTGCTGAAGTGAGGACGCGGTGTAAAGATCCAGTAGAGCAGGTGCTAGAACAGCCGTGTGGCTTTAACATGGCCGAGGCTGATCAGGATGAGGTTGTTGCCGTGGAGACGCGGGTCACGGAGGGAGACGGTGGGGGGGTCAACAGAAGGAAGATCACAGGATGTGCTTACACAGAGCTCACACGGTTCATACATGGAGTACTACACGCACAAATCAACACGGATACAGAGTACCTGCTCTGGGAGACGAGGGTGAGGAATTCTGGGATAGCTGGAACGTTAATGAAGAGATTAGCCGGTAAAGATTTAGACTGAAACGTGTATTTCACATCCAGCTGCTGGTTTAGATTGTAACGCTTCATGAGAGGAAAGTCATCTTCTGGTGTTTCCAAACATTGATTTCTTAACGATGGGTGTCAGGGCGAGAGACCGACTCTCTATCCTCTGAAGTGTTTACCCTGCTGTCTGACCCAGAAGATATTTTACACACATCACACACACACACTGGTCTGAGGATGGGAACATGTCCGTTTTCTCTCGGTTGTGTTTCATGTTGTTATGAAGAGATTACATGAACTCATTACTCTGTGTAGAGGTCACATGAACATCATCTCAAGGTCTGTCAGATGACTCTGAACTGTGATGTGTGTTTAATGATGAATGTGATGTGTGTGCATCCACGCAGGCGTTACTGCAGACGCATGATGTGGTGGCTCATGAAGTTTACAGCGATGATGCCTTGAGAGTGACCCCTCCTCCAACCTCGCCGTACCTGAACGGAGACTCGCCCGAGAGCATTAATGGAGACATGGACCTGGAGAATGTCACGCGTGTTCGTCTCGTGCAGTTCCAGAAGAACACAGATGAACCCATGGTACTGAACAACTCACACGGCAGAAAACTTCCCAGTTCTCAATATTCATGTTGATAGCTCAGTATTCACCCCTCAATGCTAAATGTAAATATTGTTTACTCGAGGAAGACTTCAAATGTTTGAAAGAGCAATGACATCTGGTGCATTTCAATGTGTATAAATACACAGAGCACTCTGTGATTTGTAAATTGTTTTGTTCAGGGTATTACTCTGAAGATGAACGATCTCAACCACTGCATCGTAGCCAGAATAATGCACGGAGGAATGATCCATAGACAAGGTATTGACTTCAGTTACACTCTGATCTCTGTGCTTCTATCTGTCATCAGTATGGTTAGAAGGGATACAGCGACCTCCACTGGGCATGCAGACTTCAATAACGCATCATTTTTGTCACGCTGTTAATTACTATTTTGTTATAATTGTGAGGATCAAGTGTAGAGTTAGTTCTGACAGGTCACGGGAGTCTAACACAGATCACATCAGTTACTGCTAATCAACGTCAACTAATACTCACACAACACACACTAGACTGCGTCCTATTTCAGTGTTGGGTTAGGGTTACTCTGAAAAAGTAATGAATTACTAGTTACTAATTATATATTTAGCGTCTGCTAAAAAAAATGACTAAATGCAATAATGTAATTAGAATACTGTTCAAATGACTCTCTCCAGAAAGTATTTTATTACTAATTACTTTCTATATCCTACATCAACCTTGATCTGAAGTGATTCAAGGATAGAAACGGCTTATTTAATTAATTCAAATTAATAAATTATTCTTATAAACTGACCAACGTATACAAATGTGAGGAGGATACATTAAAGCAAACATTTTAAAGTTAGACTCATAATTTTAAAGTGTCTTTGACTTCTCCAATTAAATTACAGAAAAAAATCAGTAGTCCCTTACTTCCAAGGGAAAAGTCATTAATTAACATTAACTCATTACTTACACACAACACTGCTCCTATTTCAGTTGCATTTCTTTGCTCGTCATCATCTGCTTAACCCTGCTGCACTCAAACCATCTCCATCTCCTCCAGTTCTGCCTTCATCTGTCGGAACATCATGAACTGTTCTGGTTCCTCAGGTGTTCCCGCTATGCAAGAGAGTTTGTCCAGAACGGTTTCATTCCACGACCTTAAATATATGCTAGTGTTCAATATTTGACGACAGTGGTTTTGACAGAATCAGCTTTAGTGTTGGTGTAGGTGTTAGCTAACACATTACAGTGTGTTTAACAGATTCTCAGTGGTCGTCCTCAACATTCGCTGTACACTGATTCTCATATGATTCATGACTGTAGTGTTTGTTCTACTCATGTGTGTGTGTGTGTTTCTCAGGGACGCTGCACGTGGGAGATGAGATCCGTGAGATAAACGGCATCAGTGTGGCCAATCAGACTGTGGAACAGCTGCAGAAGATGCTTGTGCGTGTGTGTGATTGAAACATGTGTTATTGTTTAGAAAGCAGCGGTCTTTACTCTGATGTGTGTTGTTGTTTTGTGTGTGCTCACACAGAGAGAGATGAGAGGCAGCATCACGTTTAAGATTGTACCGAGCTACCGCAGTCAGTCGTTGTCGTGTGACGTAAGTGTTTCCTTCTCACTGTCATATCCACACAGGCTCATAATTATCACTATCATCTCTGCTTACGACACGTTCACACCATACACTCAACATGGAAATCTGGCCTCATATGTGCTCATTTATTTATTCAGTCATGTGGTGCATTAACATTAAGGTGAAGAAACATCACAGTCTTCAGTCGCGCGGACGAGAACATGTTCAGTTATAAATTCCTTCACCTTTAACATGAAGTGTAGTATCGGTTGACGTGATAAAAGAGGTGAGTGATGTTTTCTTGTGATGTTTCAGAAAGAGTCACCGGATCTGTCTAGACAGTCTCCTGCTAACGGATACTCCAGCATCACCAGCTCCATCTTAGTAAGACTTCCACTGTGTTTCTCCAGCATCTCTCTGTCCTGTCAGAACTAACAAAACACACAAACATCTCATTATTCTTTCTTTTTTAGCTCAAATAAACCAGCAGCTTGTAATAGTTATTTCGTTTCAAAATGACGTGTGACCACCTTCAGTGCACTTCTCATTCACACAATAGATGTTGTTGAATATCTGTGTGTTTTAGTAGTTGTAGTGTCTTCTGGCATCTCTTCATTCTGAATAAGGGTTTGATTTAGGCCAAAAGTAAATGATTTCAGAGTTGTCTTTGATTAAATCATTTGAGTTATTTTTTAGGGTTTTGCTCATTTCTTAATGTGTGTTTGTGTATTTACCATGATGTGGTCATAATAGACTCATTTTAATAGAAAAATATTTTGTGTGCAGGATTTACCATCAACTATACAACCCAAAGGACGACCTGTGAGATTTCATTCATCTTCTGTGTGTGTGTGTGTGATGATGATGATGTGTTTGTGTGCGTGTGTCATGATGTGTGTGAAGATGTGTGTGTCTGTGTGTGCGAAGATGGTGTGTCTGATGATGTGTGTGTGATGATGTGTGTGTGATGATGTGTGTGTGTGATGATAATGATGATGTGTGTTTGTGTGTGTGTGTGATAATGTGTGTGTGTGTGTGTGTGTTTGTGTGATGATGTGTGTGCGTGATGATAATGATGATGTGTGTTTGTGTGATGATGTGTCTGTGTGTGTGTGATGATATGTCTGTGTGTGTGTGTGTTTGTGTGATGATGTGTGTGTGTGATGATAATGATGATGTGTGTGTGATGATGTGTGTGTGTGTGATGATGTGTGTGTGATGATAATGATGATGTGTGTGTGTGTGTGTGTGTGTGTGTGTGATGATAATGATGATGTGTGTGTGTGTGTGTGTGTGTGTGTGTGTGTGTGTGTGTGTGTGTGTGTGTGTGTGATGATGTGTGTGTGTGTGTGTGATGATAATGATGATGTGTGTTTGTGTGATGATGTGTCTGTGTGTGTGTGATGATATGTCTGTGTGTGTGTGTGTTTGTGTGATGATGTGTGTGTGTGTGTGTGTGTGTGTGTGTGTGTGTGTGTGTGTGTGTGTGTGTGTGATGATGTGTGTGTGTGTGTGTGATGATAATGATGATGTGTGTTTGTGTGATGATGTGTCTGTGTGTGTGTGATGATATGTCTGTGTGTGTGTGTGTTTGTGTGATGATGTGTGTGTGTGATGATAATGATGATGTTTGTGTGATGATGTGTGTGTGTGTGTGTGTGTGTGTGATGTTGTGTGTGTGTGTGTGTGATGATAATGATGATGGGTGTCTGATGATGTGTGTTTGTGTTTGTGTGTGTGATGATGTGTGTGTGTGTGTGTGTGTGTGATGATGTGTGTGTGTGTGTGTGATGATAATGATGATGGGTGTGTGATGATGTGTGTTTGTGTGTGTGTGTGTGATGATGTGTGTGTGTGTGTGTGTGTGATGATGTGTGTGTGTGATGATAATGATGATGTTTGTGTGATGATGTGTGTGTGTGTGTGATGATGTGTGTGTGTGTGTGTGTGTGTGTGTGATGATAATGATGATGGGCGTGTGATGGTGTGTGTGTGTGATGATGTGTGTGTGTGTGTGTGATGATGTGTGTGTGTGTGATGATAATGATGATGGGCGTGTGATGGTGTGTGTGTTTGATGATGTTTGTGTGTGTGATGATAATGATGATGGGTGTGTGATGATGTGTGTTTGTGTGATGATAATGATGATGTGTGTGTGATGATGTGTGTGTGTGTGTGTGTGTGTGTGATGATGTGTGTTTGTGTGATGATAATGATGATGGGTGTGTGATGATGTGTGTTTGTGTGATGATAATGATGATGGGTGTGTGATGATGTGTGTGTGTGTGTGTGTGTGTGTGTGTGATGATGTGTGTTTGTGTGATGATAATGATGATGGGTGTGTGATGATGTGTGTGTGTGTGATGATGTGTGTGTGTGATGATAATGATGATGTTTGTGTGATGGTGTGTGTGTGTGTGATGATGTGTGTGTGTGTGATGATAATGATGATGGGTGTGTGATGATGTGTGTTGTGTGTGTGTGTGTGTGTGTGTGTGTGTGTGTGTGTGTGATGATGTGTGTGTGTGATGATAATGATGATGTTTGTGTGATGGTGTGTGTGTGTGTGATGATGTGTGTTTGTGTGATGATAATGATGATGGGTGTGTGATGATGTGTGTGTGTGTGTGTGTGTGTGTGTGATGATGTGTGTGTGTGATGATAATGATGATGTTTGTGTGATGGTGTGTGTGTGTGTGATGATGTGTGTTTGTGTGATGATAATGATGATGGGTGTGTGATGATGTGTGTGTGTGTGTGTGTGTGTGATGATGTGTGTTTGTGTGATGATAATGATGATGGGTGTGTGATGATGTGTGTGTGTGTGTGTGTGTGTGTGTGTGTGTGTGTGTGATGATGTGTGTGTGTGATGATAATGATGATGTTTGTGTGATGGTGTGTGTGTGTGTGTGATGATGTGTGTGTGTGTGATGATAATGATGATGGGTGTGTGATGATGTGTGTTTGTGTGATGGTGTGTGTGATGATCTCTGTGTGTGTGATTATAATGAAGATGGGTGTGTGATGATGTGTGTTTGTGTGATGATAATGATGATGGGTGTGTGTGTGTGTGTGTGATGATGTGTGTGTGATGATGTGTGTGTGTGTGTGTGTGTGTGATGATAATGATGATGTTTGTGTGATGATGTGTGTGTGTGTGTGTGTGTGTGTGATGATGTGTGTGTGTGTGTGTGTGTGTGTGATGATAATGATGATGGGTGTCTGATGATGTGTGTTTGTGTGTGATGATGTGTGTGTGTGTGATGATAATGATGATGTGTGTTTGTCTGATGGTGTGTGTGATGATCTGTGTGTGTGTGATTATAATGATGATGGGTGTGTGATGATGTGTGTTTGTGTGATGATAATGATGATGGGTGTGTGATGATGTGTGTGTGTGTGTGTGTGTGTGTGTGATGATGTGTGTGTGTGATGATAATGATGATGTTTGTGTGATGATGTGTGTGTGTGTGTGATGATGTGTGTGTGTGTGTGTGATGATAATGATGATGGGCGTGTGATGGTGTGTGTGTGTGATGATGTGTGTGTGTGTGTGTGATGATAATGATGATGTGTGTGTGATGATGTGTGTGTGTGTGTGTGTGTGATGATAATGATGATGGGTGTCTGATGATGTGTGTTTGTGTGATGGTGTGTGTGTGTGTGATGATGTGTGTGTGTGTGATGATAATGATGATGGGTGTGTGATGATGTGTGTTTGTGTGATGGTGTGTGTGATGATCTGTGTGTGTGTGATTATAATGATGATGGGTGTGTGATGATGTGTGTTTGTGTGATGATAATGATGATGGGTGTGTGATGATGTGTGTTTGTGTGATGATAATGATGATGGGTGTGTGATGATAATGATGATGGGTGGGTGATGATGTGTGTTTGTGTGATGGTGTGTGTGTGTGTGTGATGATGTGTGAAGGCTTTATTAAATGTCACAGTGTCAGTGGTGTGAATGGACTTTAATGGTGTTTCTCCTTCACTCACTGCTCTGAAATCACTTCTGCATCACCTGTGTGTGTGTGTGTGTGTGATTCTTTTTAACCTGTAGATCTCCAGCGCAGCAGTCAAGGATAAAATATTTCAGAAGGTGAGGTCCTCAGATTCAACCAAACCAGCAGACCTTCAGTCATATTTCATCTTTGAAGCACAGATCACTTCACATGTGTTTTCACCACCTGGTTGATTATTTGACTTGTGTGTGTGTCTGTCCTTGTGTGCGCGTGTTTGTGTGCTCGTGTGTGTGTGTGAGGGAGATTTCTCAATTACATTTAAATGTCACCAGTACTGTAAACTCTCTCCATATAAAACTGTGAAAGAAACAAAGCTGACTTCCATCTCCATGTTTTCATGTTCAGATATACGTGCGAGCGCAGTTCGAGTATGACCCCGCTAAAGATGACCTCATTCCTTGTAAAGAAGCGGGGATTCGCTTCCGGGTGGGTGACATCATTCAGATCATCAGTAAGGACGATCATAACTGGTGGCAGGGCAAACTAGAGAACACCAAGAACGCCACGGCGGGTCTGATCCCCTCGCCTGAGCTGCAGGAGTGGTGAGAGACGTCAGATAAAGTCAGTGCGAGTGACACTGGATCAGAGCTAGACTACATCTGATCACATGTGTGTGTCTTCAGGCGTGTAGCGTGTATAGCCATGGAGAAAACCAAACAGGAGCAACAGGCCAGCTGTACGTGGTTTGGCAAGAAGAAGAAACAGTACAAGGACAAATATTTAGCCAAACACAACGCAGGTAACAAGCACCCGCAAAACATTTAACAATGAAGAGAGGAAGAGTCATTCATCTAGTGTTTGATGACCCACACACACACACACACACGTCTCTCATGATGTATATGAATGTCTGTGGTGATGGACTGTGTTGTGAATGTGTTGATTTGTGACCGCATGTCTCCAAAGTGTGTTCAGCTTTCAGTGTGTGCGTTTGTGCGAGTGTGTGTGTGTAGCTGCTGCAGGAGGTGTTGTGTTGTAATGTGTGTTTAACTGACCCTGTCCATTTTACACGCTGTCTCACCCTACCGGCCCCCCCGCATGTAAGTAACTAATCCTGTCCATCTTCTATTGATCTGTCTTTAGTAACAGTTGTTGTTGTTTATCTGTCAGTGTTGTTCAGAGCAGACTTGAGTTCAGATCCTTTGATGTGACGGACACACTTGTGTCACGGTGAAACTTGACTTTCTTTCTAGAGTGAAACATCAGTTTGATTGACACATGCGCTTCTAAAGCTCATCGACTCACACACTTCTTTCTCCTGTCAAACACACCAATAAGAATCATTATCATTGAGCTGTGAAAATAAACTCACTTAGACATGAAAGTGAAGAGTTCAATATATATTGTGATATTATGTCTCTTCTGAAGTCACATGGTCACATCTGTGTGAGGTTCACTCCTACATTTATAACCGTCACGTAAAACAGCTGAATGCAGAAACAGCAGATGAACTGAGAAATCTCTAGTGTGGTGATTCACATCACGTGATCTGATGGTGTTATAGCACACGCGCACACACACACATCCTGTCCTCCTTCTCTTTCAGTGTTTGATCAACTAGATCTGGTGACGTACGAGGAGGTGGTGAAGTTACCTGCCTTCAAGAGGAAAACTCTGGTCCTGCTGGGTATGAACACACTAATGTTTGTCACGAGTATCAGGATGATCTGATCAGGAGCTGACCTGATGTTTCATGCAGGTGCTCACGGGGTCGGCAGGAGGCACATCAAGAACACGCTCATCGCAAAACATCCCGAGCGATTTGCGTATCCCATTCCACGTAAGACGAGACTTAAGCCTTTAAGGTCCGGAGTGAATTGACCGAACGTTAACGCCGTCTTTCCTCAACCATCAGACACAACCAGATCTCCCAAGAAGGACGAGGAGAACGGTAAGAACTACTTCTTCGTGACACACGAGCAGATGATGCAGGACATCTCTAATAATGATTATCTGGAGTACGGCAGCCACGAGGACGCCATGTACGGCACGCGTCTGGAGACCATCTGCAAGATCCACGAGGAGGGCATGGTCGCCATCCTGGACGTGGAGCCGCAGGTACTCTCCACCAATCAGATCCTGCCACAGGCGCTCTGTCGTGGGTTTAGCGAGCACTTCTCATGTGATTTGTGTGTGTGTGTTTTTGGAAGGCGCTGAAGGTTCTGCGGACGGCTGAATTCGCACCGTATGTCGTGTTCATCGCTGCTCCGACTATAACACCTGCCATGAGTGAGGTGAGGACGATCTGACCGCCTCTGTGTCATGCTTTTGATTTCTCATCTGTCCATCAGTCTGTCTGCCGTTGCTTCTGTCACTCACTGCATGTGCGTTTCTGTGCCGTGATTTTTTCCCTCGCTGTTCTCAGATGCCCAGATGGTCCAGAAATCTGCCCGTGAGTACAGAGATACACCCAGAGTCCTTCTGGGAAACGCTCACCTTTTCCATTCATACTCTCCTGCTCCTCAGAAATTAACAAAATAATATGGCTGAGTGAGTTTATAGAACTGCTACACACAGTAAATATTGCTTTGTTCCTCTTCCGACACGGATTGATATGATGACCAAGAGAAATCACACCTCCGTCTCAAACTAAAAGCACTGGTGTCCTCGTTCACATCAACAAAATGACTTTATTATGACAGGCTGCTGACTGAAAAATGAACGTTTCGTGGATTGACTCCGTAGCTCTATTGGACACAGCATCTGTGTGTTGGAGTGATGGTTGTGTGTTTCAGTTTAGATGACATCACGGGTCTTCCGTGATGACACGTCACTGATGTTCATGTGTGTCTGTGTTTCAGGACGAATCTCTCCAGCGGCTGCAGAAAGAGTCTGAGGCTCTCCAACACTCTTATGCGCATTACTTTGATCAGACCGTCATCAACAATGAGATCGACGAGACCATCCGCCTGCTGGAGGAGGCCATCGATCTGGTGTCCAGCACCGCGCAGTGGGTCCCCGTGTCCTGGGTGTATTAGAGGACCCCATCCGTCAAGCTCCTCCTTGAACGCGTCCGGCCCGCCGCGGGAACAGTGCTGTATATACTTATACATATTATAAATATCTATAAATATGAATATATACGTCTTTGATCTATGTCCTGTACTTATAACGATGGGGAGGGGGGGGTTGACGATGACGTTTTCTACTGTTTTCTTTTTAAATGTATGGGACGGCGTCTCAGAGCAATGATGAGCACAGTCAGACTCCGCCCCCCTCGAACCCCATAGAGACAGAGCGCAACGCGTCATAATCTAAAAGCCACGCCCACCAGGGGAAAACAGTCCAACCCTCTCCGTTGACTTTCTATTACGGGAAGCAGCCTCCTCGATATTTCTGATTTATAACGAAAACAGAACGATGTTTAAAAACTGCTGTTTGAGAAGGTGTACAGCACACAAGCTAAAAAAACACAACTACATTTTTATAAACTGTCGACGCCAAATACGAGGGTTTAAGGACCCAAAAGTGTAGCGCAATATTGTCATTTTTTAACTGAAACGATGGTGGCACGTTTAGATCATATACGCACTCGCAAACATAACTTTATTGCATAGCTTTCTGCTTTATCCAAATTCTAACAAATTGCATACTGTCAAACTGACACAGTTTCGAGTTTAGCTTACAGAAGTATAACATATAAAACTGACTTTTGGATAATTGACTAAATGTCGTTATTCATTGTGAGTGTGTCAGAATCCCACTATTGACCGATTCTTCCTGCTGACGCTTCACTTCCCGGAATCCACATTTGTCTCCTTAAAGTCTGTCTTTTACACTTCGGTAGCTCATGAAAACTTAGTTGTGTTTTGTAAGCCTGTTTGCTGTACACCTGCTCACACAGCAGCTTTTAGACATCGTTCGGTGTTTTGTTAAGTCAGAAATGACAAGTATGCAGCTTCCCGCGATTGCAAGTCAATGGAGAGGGTCGGGTTGTTTCCCCGGTGTGGGCGTGGCCTAAACGCGCTCTGTTTCTATCCAGTCCGAGCAGAGTCTGTGGGCGTGGTCAGGGAGACACGCCCACCGACAGTCGATAAGCACAGATGCCCGCGCGTGCCGTGTTCTCGTGCTGTGCCGCTGGTCGCCTGCAGAAGAAAAGCACGGAAGTGACTCAGACCTTCTTCATACTCTGTGTAGTGATGTGTTTGTAAGCTGTCCCGGCTTTGAGTTCATGTGCGGAACGGGGACGAAAATATTCATTCCTAGATCGATCGTTTCAGAAAACGTGCAGTCTTCTTGTTTTACTCCGTGAGAGGATTTTATTGTCTGTAAATGTTTCAATGGTGCGTACATTTTGCGATTGAAATGAAGAACTGAAGTGTGTGTGTGTGTGTGTGGGGCGTGCGTATGTAAACAATACAGAACAGACTGTGTGAAGTGCTCATGTGTAAATTCCTCCTCATATGACAGAACTGCAGTTTGTTTGTTTGTTTTTTATCTATTTCCTTTAATGTGTTGAAAAGTAAATGGCTTTTGAAACCATGCATGTTGCTTTTTGTGGGGGGGGCAATGCTTATCGATATATCGTGTAACGAATAAATCGTCACACTGAGCTTGACTGACATATAAATATATATACACATGATTTTTATAACGAGATGTCATTTAACGCTTGTTTTGTCACGCGTGTCAGTAACTTCAATGATGTTTTGTAGCTTTAGTCTCATTCAAAGGTGATTTTTTTAATAGGGGTCGTATAGTTATTTATCGCCAAATTGATTAAGTCTAACATCTCTCTGAAGCACACCACATGTTTTAAATAATGTCCGATAGCACAAAAGCGACGTTCATCTTCACGGGATGCTGCGCAGACCGATCGGCTTGAACCGCTTAGTACCGCGAGAGCTGTTTGAATGTTTAAGAGACTGTCTGTTCTCGCGGTACTCTGCTCGTACGGCGTTCGGTCTGCGCATCGCCACATTCAGTGAAACTCTTTTTATTATTCAAGATATAAATTAAACACAATTACAGGAAGGACAACGGACATGATAAATACTCTGCAAAGCCATAAAAATCAATAAAACATTTCAACATAGTTTAGAAAAATACAGTTAAACATAAATTTAAAGAAATCTTACGAAAGACTCAAGAATGTTTCATGTCTTAGACCTCTTTGAATTAAACGTTATTTCTTTAGAACTCTCATATCGACCACTGGATTCCCGGTGTGATGATGTCATCTTCCGGGTCTACTTTGACTCACTTCCGCCGCCTGTTGGAGAAGATTTCAGTCTTCACTGTCTCTTTTCATTTATATTCATAGATTCAGACTCAAAACACGGCGTAACGACTTCAGCGTTTCATTATAAAAGAATTCAACCGGTTGTGTCATAAGAAGTCCGCGCAGACACGCTGCAGTTTAACGTTGTGCTGCGTGTCACTTGTGCAAAAATGTTATAAATGAATATGAAATATCACTCGTGATTCACTGTGTGTGTGATGGAGTAACTCTGGACGGGGGCGGCGGCTGGTGACGCCGAAAAACACCCGAAAAAAAGATCACACAGTGAAATCTCGCACAGAAGACCTCGGCGGGACGTGAAAATCCCCAACAACACGCTCACGTTCGCCCGTGGGCACTAGTTACCGGATGCGCGATCTCCGGGGAAACACGGCGGTTTGTCTGTAAGTAAAGATGTGATAACTAGTGCCGTGGGGCTTTCCTCTCTGTGACCGGAACTCTGCAGTGAGACAAACATGAGCTCGTGTGTGAGACAGAGTGAGAAATGAGTCTCGATCAGCCCGTCCCGTGGATCTGACAGCACCTTCAGTTAAACCGGTTTGTGTGTGTTAGCGGAGCAAAATGGCTGACTGACCCACACACACACTGTGACACACACTCTCGTTCACGGAGGAGTCGGTGTGTATTGAGCTCGAATGCGCAGTAAACGTGTGCGCGAGTGTTTGCTCAAGAAGCCGTTTGTCGCACCGTGAACGCGCGCGCGTGTCGCGCCATTGCTGATGCTGAGCGGTAACGTTAGCTAGCATATTAGCACTGATGCTAACAGGCCTGAAATCACCCACTTGGAAAGAAAAACAACAACCAGTCGATAAGTATTTTCAAACAGTGAGATAAAACACAGTTTTGCGCGCGCGATTCTGAAGTTTGTTCGTGTTCGTTTGGTTTCTGTGTGGAAATAACAGGCATGAATATTCACTGGGTGGCGGTGCTAATGCTAACCCAATCACTGTAAATAACGGCGTGTCAGTGATAAAAGTAAGTGCTTACAACGATTTCAAATAAACCAAAGGTATATTTTCACATTGCAGCGATTGTCAATTGTGTGAAAAGATGTGTGAAGTTATTGTGGCTGTTTTTTTCGCCGTCTGTAAACATAGCTCGAGACTGATCTGACAGGAGTCACGTGAACACACACATCTGGGGCTGTTTAACAATAACAACTGAATGTTTCATGTAGAAATGATCAAACGTGTGTGTGTGTGTTGTGGTCGTTGACTGCTCGTGTTTTTATAATGGTGTTGACTGTCACACAAGAAACTTCATCATTATTCTGGATTTACACAAAACACGGAAACGCCTGAAACAGAAATCTAAATATTGTCCAGTGTTGTTGTTTATAATTCAGTCACAGAGACAGTGACATGTTGAACAATCTATTTCACACACGTGCTGCAGTCAGACGTCATTACAACACTGTGTTTATGTTTCTATGTATTACATCAATTGAGTTAATGATGTTCTGTTGTGTTTGTGTGAACATGTGTGACAGAATGTAGAATGCTTAAGTCACTTCCTCTCACCTGAGTGACACACAGTGAGCCGTACATGTGTGTGTGTTCATCACTCGAGTCCAGTCAAGCCAGATGTGTTGAGCAGTTCATTACTTTGGATATGTGATTAAACATGTCTTATAAATGACACTGAATGTGTAACACAAACATACATTTCATCTGATTCACATGTTTTCATTGAAGAAGAGAGCGAATGAGAAGAGTATTTGACATGATCTGGGTCATACATCTGCTTTCTGCATGTGTTTGTGCCGTTGAGATGCTATAAATGCAGCGTGGTAACACAGCCATCTTTAAATAGATCATTGGACGGTTGAAGTAACTGGAGAAGAGAACCGTACATGCAAATCATGATGTTAAAAGAGACTGACACCGTGTCTACACCAGACGCAACATGACAACCTTATTGTTCTTAATGGGTTTGTCTCGCTGCGTCGCATCCAGTGTGGACAATAGTTGAAGTTATTATGGGTTGTAATGTGTTTCTAATGTCTTTTGTCGTGTCGCGTCCGCTGTAGACACAGTGTAGAAGTCTGGCCTGAACTGTCAATGTATATTGTAACACTGCTCTAAAGTGTTGTTGTGGGTCAGGCTGTGTCATGATGCCTGTGACAGACGAGAGCAGACGCTCATACAGACGTGTCCAGTGTACCACAGGACTGACACTTTAAATCTGATCTCAGATGGGTTTTGCGCTGTACTCACACTGGTTCAGTGAAACCTTATTTTCTGTATTTTTCATGTTTTGCAGGTAATGTGATGGTCTCTGAGGTCCGGCCTGAGCCTCAGGTGCTTCGTTGTCACTCTTCCGCGCGCAGGATCTGCCTCGCTGCCCGCAGGCAGTAAACTGTCGGCCGACTCGCACAACATAAACGGACAAGATTGCCAAGATCTTTCCTGTGTCGAGCATGACGGCCACAACCCGCGGGTCACCCGTGGGGGGCAATGAGAGCCAGGGGCAGAGCCAAGCACCGGAGAGCCAGAACCAAACCGTCTTACCGCAGAACCAGGTCTGTGTTTGTGAATAAGTTGAAGTACTGATGAAGATGAGATGTAAATCACTACAGTTCAGAAACAGGCCGTCAGGTCACCACAGAGGACGTTTGAAGCTGTTGTGACCGTGTGCTTCAAACCAAAACTCCCCTTCACATTAGAACATATGGGCCCGGTTTCACAGACACGACTTATCTTAAGTCAGGAAAGTCTAGGCCTTTGTTAAAGTGGGATATTTAAGTTGCTTTTATACAGACGCTTTAGAAACATAAATGGTGTGCATCTTAAGCAAAACGATGACACTGATTGATCTTATTTTCAGTTAAGACAGCTCACACATTCAATTTAGTCTGGGACTAGTCTCAAGTCCTTGAAACCGAGCCTTGTTTCACCAACTCAAGACACCACATTCACTTTCATTCGTGTTTGTGTGTTCGCTATATTTACATCTGGCTTAGAAAGTGATTCATTTTAGCTTTCACAATAGCAAATCAACCTCCCAAACGGACAGAAGCTGCTCTGAGGTGTTAAACAGACCAGTGAAGATACATCTAGAGATTTCTTTCTTTCTTCTTTGGAACCTTCACCTCATGTCTTTAGATTTGATCATCGTGTGTTTCTCCTGTGTGTGTTTAGACTCCCTCACCAAACTCCTCTAATGAGACATCACCTGTCAGTGCTCTTGAGGAACAGGGTCAGGGTGTTGCCCCGCCCACACAGGAAGAGGAGGAGCCGGCCTTTCCCCACACAGACCTGGCCAAGCTGGACGACATGATCAACCGGTGTGTTCTGATGAGCTTAACACGTTTGAATGTTTACTTCCTGTGTTTCTTGTGGTTTGCTTCTTGTCTTCTGCTCTGATTGGCGGCGCTCTCTGTCATTCAGGCCCCGCTGGGTGGTTCCAGTCCTGCCTAAAGGAGAGCTGGAGGTTCTGCTTGATGCTGCTATAGATCTCAGTAAAAAAGGTGAAGTGTCATGAAGTCATGTGAAGTGTGATGACGTGTGTCAGGTGTGCTGTGACATTGGAGTTTAACGCGCTGTTTCGTGCAGGGCTGGATGTGAGGTGTGAGGAATGTCAGAGGTTCTTCCGTGATGGCCTGACAATCTCCTTCTCTAAAATCCTGACAGATGAAGCGGTGAGCGGTTGGAAGTTTGAGATTCACGTGAGTTCGCTGGGTCATGCTGGGTCATGTATGTTGGCTGGATGACGTGTTTGATATCTCAGGATCTGTTGTTTCTGTGCTTTCAGAGGTGTATCATTAATAACACTCACCGGCTCATCGAGCTCTGCGTGGTCAAACTGGCTCAGGATTGGTTTCCTCTTCTTGAACTGCTCGCCATGGCAACCAACCCACATAGCAAGTTTCACATCTACAACGGCACGCGTCCGTCTGAAAGCGTCCCTGCAGGTGCGCAGCTTGAGGACGATGAGCTGTTCGCCCGCTCACCTGACCCACGGTCACCTAAGGTACTTCTCCTCAACCCTTCCTGTGTAGCAAACCTGAAACACAGTCTGAACGACCTTATACAAACCTGGGGCCAGACTCACAAAACTCTGCTTAAGACAAAATATAAGATTGGTTTAAAGATAACTTATAAGAAGTTTGTAAGAATGTTTCATCTTAAGAAGCTGTCCTGTGGTTCAGTAGTAAGAGCGTGACGCTAACAACGCCAAGGTCATGGGTCGGATCCGCCCAGGGGAATTTACATAGTTAGAAAAAATGTATAGAATTAGTCACTGTAAGTCGCTTTGGATAAAAGTGTCAGCCAAATGCATAAATGTAAATGTAAGTTCTCAAATATTTTGGTAACCTCATCTATGCTTTGTAAATGAATCTTGAAAAATATTGAAGAATTGCATTAAGGGAATATTTCACTACCAAATCAAAATGTCCTCTTGTTCTACTCCCCCTCGAGGTCTCCTGACTGAATATGGTTTTCTGCTTAAAGAAAGTTATTATTCCACCTATCGTCTTACTGCCAAGCCCTAGAATGGGAGTAAATGGGTGTTGATTATTAGAAGTTCCATAAACTGCATTCATCAATGAAAGAACTGCCGGGCACGGATCTGTGGTCTTCACAAAGGTCTCTGAAGTGAATCCTTGCGTTTGTTTAAGAGGAATCTCCATATTGACAGCGCTATTAACGTTGAAGTCTAGCTTCCGTCATCTCTTGAATGGGCATGAACAGAGGCTTGTTCTTCCTGGAGATGACGGTGATGAAATCTCCCATCAAAGGAGACGGTGTCCTATTGGAACAGAATGAAAGATGCAGCGTTCGTCACCAGAACTGACCACACGCCTGAGTCATCTGCAGGAAGACAAGCCTCTACTTCAGGTGCATTCAAGAGAGGACGGAAGCTGGACATCAACAAACGCATCGATTGGCTTCAGAGACCTGTGTGAAGACCACAGATCCGTGTCCAGCAGTTCTTTGATTGGATTAATGCACTTTTGGGAGCTTCAGAAAATCAACACCTGTTCACTCCCATTCTAGGGCTTGGGAGTAAGATGAAAGGTGGAATAATAACTCTGACCTCATCATTCTTCCAGAAGAAAACCATATTCAGTCAGGAGACCTCGAGGGGGAGTAGAACATTTTGATTCATGGGTGAAGACTGCTTTAAGAAGTTGATTCGGAAACACTTTTTACTTCAATTTAAATTGAAGAACCGATATGGCCGTTAAGAGGAATGTTCTTTTGTGAATCCGGCCCTTGATCTCTCACAACATCTTGACCACTTCGTGAAAATGTTGTCAGATGTTTTTTCTTTTATTTGTTGTCCTAAGGTATCAACCCCAAACAAACAAGACTGTCTATGAATCTTTTTTGAGTTTCGAGTACATGTGTGAAAATACGTTACGTTAGGAAGCATGTGTGCATGGCTCTAGCAGGACTGAGTTCTTCTGTGATCCTCTGTGCTCAGGGTTGGCTGGTGGACCTCATCAATAAATTTGGAACGTTAAACGGGTTCCAGATTCTACAGGAGCGCTTTATGGGCAGTCAGGCTCTTAATGTCCAGATCATCGCAGCTCTCATCAAGTACGTACACCTTCCATCGTTCATCAGGCTGGAGCCAGAGAGATCTGGTAGCTGAGGATTATTAATCCCACAATAGCATAGATCACGTGATGCGTCTCTAGATGACCCTGATGTGTGCTCCAATGATAGACCGAACATCTGAGTCTGTGTTTATTTTCAATAACTCCAACAGTTCATCAACATTTATTCATGAAGATAAACTTAAAGATGTTTCCTTCCTCAATTTGTCTTTCAGACCTTTTGGCCAATGTTACGACTTTTTGACTTTACATACGGTGAAGACCTTCTTCTTGCCTATAGTGGAGATGGTTCCACAGTTTTTAGAGAACCTCACAGATGAAGAGCTGAAGAAAGAGGCCAAAAACGAGGCCAAAAACGATGCTCTGTCTATGATTATAAAGTCGCTGAAGAATTTGGCGTCCAGAGTTCCTGGTCAAGAGGAAACGGTCAAAAACTTGGAAATAGTTCGGTTAAAGATGATCCTTCGGTAAGTTTCCTCTCATTGTGCGGTCTGTCTGAGTGAATGTGCTCTGATGATGGAATGTCGCCTGCTTTACAGGTTGTTGCAAATTTCCTCCTTTAACGGGAAAATGAATGCACTAAATGAGGTGAACAAAGTGATCTCCAGCGTGTCGTATTACACCCATCGTCATGGCAACCCAGAGGAGGAGGAGTGGCTGACTGCTGAGCGCATGGCTGTAAGACCCAATCAAACAGTGTGTGACCCAGAATTTGAGATGTGTTGATTGCGGTTGGATGATGCTGATGATCTGTGTGTGTGTTAGGAATGGATTCAGCAGAACAACATTCTGTCCATTGTCCTGAGAGACAGTCTTCATCAGCCGCAGTATGTGGAGAAGCTGGAGAAGATCCTGCGCTTCGTCATTAAAGAGAAAGCTCTCACCCTGCAGGACCTGGACAACATCTGGGCGGCACAGGTACCCCACCACAGTCATATGATGACACACAGACCGTGCGTCTGAACTCGCCTACTTCCACACTATATAGAAGGCGAAAATGAGTATGAGTCACGATGTCCGAAACCTCATTGTACCCCGATGGTCTTCTGCTTCCACCGAGATTTTTGAGTGTGGATCGGATGAACACTTCTCTATCCCATGATGCCACGGGAGCTGAGCAACGCTCACATTTCATAAGAAAATCAAAGAAAAATAGAAGAAAACTTCAAAGCGGGTGTCCGTATTTTAATTGTTAGTACAGATTAATCAATTTCTTGTGAATAAAGGATGTTTGCACTGACGCCTAGGAACAGGTTGATGTTAAAGAGGTGATATGACACAGCTGAAAGGAATATTATGGTTTGTTTTAGATGTAACCCGATGTGTAAACATCATTTATGGTTCATAAACGCTGTGTTTTCCACACACGTGCATGTTTGTATCTGATCAGATTTTGAACAACGCTCACGGCTCTGAAAAGTGAGGTGTGCTCTGATTGGCCAGTTCACCAGTGTGTTGTGACTGGTGGAATACTGCAAGCGTGTGAGGGAAATGTAACTCCTCTGACCATATTTGGAACATCAGGTTCCTCTTCAATTGAACTGACAGGTACACTACCTTACTTGAGTAGACAAATACCTATGTAAAAATGTAAAGGATAATGGAATGTAAGTCGCTTTGGATAAAAGTGTCTGCCAAATGCATAAATGTAAATGCATCTTTTGTTCACACACTTTCATTTCTGATATTTTACACGTCTAATACATGCATGAGTAACTTGTAACACACCAAAGACTCAGAAAAAAAACCTGTTGGTGCCTATTGGGGTCATGACCCCTTTAAAACGTCAGAGATCAAAGAGATGCAGTATGTCTGAAATCTATTCATAGAACCCCCACACGCACTATATAGAAGGTAGTGTTTTAACGGCCGATAGGAGGGTACCTCATTTAAATCAGTATGTACACAGGCTTTATCAGTTCACATCATACAGCTGTTCGTTTTTCCCAGGCTGGAAAGCATGAAGCCATCGTCAAGAATGTTCACGACCTGTTGGCCAAGCTGGCGTGGGATTTCTCTCCGGAGCAGCTCGACCGTCTGTTCGACTGTTTCAAGGTGAGCGTCCCATCATGCCATGTGGTCATATTGCGGTGCTGTAGTGATGAAATGTTAAATGCTGCGTGCTTGCGACCGTCAGGCGAGTTGGACCAACGCAAGTAAAAAGCAGCGGGAGAAGCTTCTAGAATTGATCCGCAGGCTGGCCGAGGACGATAAGGACGGTGTGATGGCTCACAAAGTGCTCAACCTACTGTGGAACCTGGCGCACAGCGATGACGTCCCTGTGGACATCATGGATCAGGCTCTGAGCGCACACATCAAGATCCTGGACTACAGCTGCTCTCAGGTGAAGACGAGCACACATCCCAGCGCTTCCAGCTCTTCTTTCATGAAGCAGTCAATGAGCTCTGCGGTCTTTCTTACAGGATCGTGACACACAGAAGATGCAGTGGATCGACCGCTTCATCGAGGAGCTTCGCACCAATGATAAGTGGGTGATTCCAGCGCTGAAGCAGATCAGGGAGATCTGTAGTCTGTTTGGAGAAGCGCCTCAGAACCTCAGGTCAGTCAGAGAATCAGGTGTGAGGTGTTTTCAAGGTCTGGAGTTTGTTCTCAGCGTCTCTCTCTCTCTCATGCAGTCAGACACAGAGGAGTCCTCACGTCTTCTATCGTCACGACCTGATCAACCAGCTTCAGCACAATCATGCGCTGGTCACGCTGGTGGCTGAGAATCTGTCTGCGTATATGGAGAACATGAGACAGTTCTCCAAAGGTATGTGTGCTTGTGTACTGTTGTCATGCTACCAGTCTGAGGTACTGAGCTGCATTTGTGACGTTCCTCTCAGAGCGTTCCGGATTTGACCCTCAGACGGTTCGAGCAGGCAGCAGGTACAGCCACGTTCAGGAAGTTCAAGAGAGACTCAATTTCCTGAGGTCAGTCACAGTTTGGACACGGACAGAATCTGTGTTTGAGGAGCCAGAAGTGCTTGATTTCTTTGATGATGTGTGTTCAGGTTTCTGCTGAAAGACGGCCAGCTGTGGCTTTGTGCTCCTCAAGCCAAACAGATCTGGAAGTGTCTGGCGGAGAACGCCGTCTTCCTGTGTGACCGCGAGGCCTGCTTTAAATGGTACTCCAAACTCATGGGCGATGAGCCGGACCTGGACCCGGATATCAACAAAGACTTCTTTGAGAACAACGTCCTGCAGCTGGACCCAACGCTCCTCACGGAGAACGGCATGAAGTGTTTTGAGCGCTTCTTCAAAGCTGTGAACTGCAGAGAGGGGAAGCTGGTGGCCAAACGACGGGCGTACATGATGGACGATCTGGAGCTGATCGGTCTTGACTACCTCTGGAGGGTAACACATGCACACGCAACATGTGTGAATGCTTTCACTGCAAGAGATCATACATGACATCGGAGGAAATGAAGTTCATTGTTTAAGTGCTACATTTAATTTAACACGTGTACAGTTGACATCATTGTACACATTCATTCATATCACATATGTGACCCTGGAACACAAAAGTAAGTCGCACAGGAATACTTGTAGCAAAAGCCAACAAAACATTGTTTGTGTCAAAATGATCCATTTTTCTTTTATGCCCAAAATCATTAGGATATGAAGTTAAGACAATGTTCCGTGAAGAAATGTTTCTACTGTTAATTTATCAAAACTTTATTCTTGTGTGAATGCGGCAAAATCGCTAAGAAAAATGTCCAGAAACACGACTACAAACTTCACTCGCTGCAGACGCTCTTAGAGAATGAGCCACTCAAGTTGGAGATCACTGTAAAGCTTTCAGGTTCATCTCTTCTGCACAACATCATTACAGCGGTGAGCCAATAGAGAGAGTTAAACAAACCTACAGCGCCTCTGATGGACCACTTTAAAGAGACTTTCTCAATATATCATTTTTTGGACGGTTCATATTTATCTTCTTAAACAGCTGAATGCTTCTCTCAGAACCTTTCATTCTTTTCGAAATTCCCACACCTTGACACGGCATTCAGGATCAACCCATGAGCACATGACATGACATCACTCATCATCACGTGTCTTTATGTGTGACGGCACAGATCCTGGATCACATTATGTGTGGATTCTCTGAGATCTGTGTTTGAAACAAATGTTAAATAAGAGGCGGTGGCGAATGACGTTTTTACTTGTTTTTATTAGTAGGTACGTCTACCTCGGGTTGTTTCACCATGTGCAGTGTAAGTGCAGATATGTGTCACTCTTGAAAGAGAATGTAAGCAGGGCATCAAAAATCATGATATGGTCACAAAAACAGAATTGAGCATCAAATACAGCAGTGTAAATGTGTCCAGAATAAAATATAAACACACAAGACACACAATAATGCAGCTGGATCTGCTAATGCAGGGAGTCATGTCTAACATCTTGTGTTTCTTTATTTTAGAACAACCGACTGAACCAATCACGTATCAGAACCCTATCTGTATAGAACAAAGTGTTTTTCCAGATTGTCTTATCGCAGTTATTTGTGTGTATCTCCACTCCACAGGTTGTGATTCAAGGAAGTGATGACATCGCCACACGAGCCATAGACCTGCTGAAAGAGATCTACACTAACCTCGGACCAAAACTACAAGCCAACCAGGTAACCCTCTTCCTCTCTCTCTCTTTCTCTCTCTCTCACTCTATCTCTCTCTCTCCCCCCTCTCTCTCTATCTCCCTTTCTCTCTCCCCCCCTGTCTCTGTTTGTCTCTCTCTCTCCCCCCCTCTCTCTCTATCTATCTCTCCCCCCCTCTCTCTCTATCTATCTCTCCCCCCTCTCTCTCTCTATCTATCTCTCCCCCCTCTCTCTCTCTCTCTCTCTCTCCCCCCCTGTCTCTGTCTGTCTCTCTCTCTCCCCCCTCTCTCTCTATCTCTCTCTCTCTCTCCCCCCCTGTCTCTGTCTGTCTCTCTCTCTCCCCCCCTCTCTCTCTATCTATCTCCCCCCCCTCTCTCTATCTATCTCTCCCCCCCTCTCTCACACTCTCTCTATCTCTCTCTCTATCTCTCTCACTCTATCTATCTCTCCCCCCTCCGTCTCTCTCTATCTATCTCTCCCCCCCTCCGTCTCTCTATCTCTCTCTCGCTCTCTTCCCCGTCTATCCCTCTTTCCCCTCTCTCTGTCTCTCTTATATGTACACTTCAGGTCACCTCATGTGGTCTGCTGTTACAGGTGGAGATTCATGAGGACTTCATTCAGTCGTGTTTTGATCGGCTCAAGGCCTCGTATGACACGCTCTGTGTTCTGGACGGGGATAAGGACAGCATTAACTGTGCCAGACAAGAGGCCATACGGATGGTGCGAGTTCTCACTGTGCTCAAAGAGTACATCAATGAATGTGACAGTGACTACCACGAGGAAAGAAGCATCCTGCCCATGTCCAGGTACTGCTGACGCATTGGTGTTTACACATCCTCCATTTCTGAACATATCCTCCATTTCATTCTGAATGTCTGCTCTACAGGGCGTTCCGCGGAAAACACATCACTCTAGTGGTGCGCTTTCCCAATCAGGGGCGACAGGTGGACGATCTGGACATCTGGTCGCACACCAACGACACCATTGGCTCTGTGAGACGCTGCGTCCTCTCTCGCATCAAAGCCAACAGCACGCACACCAAAGTGGAGCTGTTCATTGGAGGAGAGGTGGTGGATCCCGCAGACGACCGCAAGCTGATAGGACAGCTGAATCTAAAAGATAAAACTGTGAGGTTTATTATCGTCTGAATACACACAGATGGTTCACGTCATATTATGACTGTTTTGGAGTTCAGAAAGCTTTCTTTCTCCCTGAGCATATTATGTTTTTATTATGGCTCTGCTGATGATATCAGTATAAGACGAGAAACGAGAGTGGACGTTAGCTTTTAAATCACTCTTCACAGTACAAACACCCATCCGTCTGCACAGCACATGAAGTGACACACGGCTGCATGTATCAGAAGTCTTTTCACATGTGTTTAAACAGTTTGAACAGTGTTATTATTCACGTCACGCTTCCAGTTCTGGGCTCTGGAGTGATTATTGATCACCTCCTCTTCAAGCAGACTAGGGCTGGATCTATTAACAGAAGTGTAATATAATATGACTGTGTGTCCAGGGGTGTATACAGACCGCAAAGGAACCCTCACTGTAGAATGAGTTATTTCTATCTGTGTACAGCAGCGGTCTGACATGTTTTTCTACTGTAGTCCTAAAACAACAAACTGCTCTACAGAACCCATTTCGTAAACACGGTATATTATTTGAGAAAGAAGTGAAAACGTTAGAGCCGCTGCAGTTCTTTGAAAGGGAGGCATGAGCTGTTAGATGTCACCGCTAAAAACCACCCAACGGTCCTTTAAGTGAATGACCCCCGGGCTCAGTACTGAGCGGTCACACCAGGGCAGTAAAATAAAGAGCTTTTTTAAGTAAAAGCTTTAAATGTCGTTCTTATATTCCCTGAGATGGAAAGAGTAACTGAAGTGTTTTATCTCTCTGTAGCTGATCACAGCCAAACTCACTCAAGTCAGCTCCAACATGCCCTCCAGCCCCGACAGCTCATCTGACTCGTCCACCGGCTCACCTGGAAACCATGCCAACCACTTCAGCGACGGACCAAGCCCTGAGGTTGAAAGCTGCTTGCCTGGAGTGGTAAGTGTTGGTCCTGATGATGTCTGTGAGAGGAATAGAGGCACGTCCTGATGAAGTCAATGTGTCTTCCATGTGTAGATCATGTCCCTGCACCTGCGCTACATCTCCTTCCTGTGGCAGATCGCTGACCTGGGCTGCACTTTAAACATGCCACTGCTGCGGGACGGAGCGCGAGTCCTCATGAAGCTCATGCCTCCAGGTAACCGTGATGACAGGACCTGACAGAAGACATGCAGTGAAACGTGCTGACATGTGCTCCTTGTGTTCACAGATAACAGCACGGTGGAGAACCTTCGAGCGATATGTTTGGATCACGCCAAGCTGGGGGAGAACAGTCTCAGCCCCACGCTTGACTCGCGCTTCTTCGGGCCGTCCCCTTCACAAGTGCTGTATCTCACTGAGGTACTGCTGTAAGACTGTGTGCGTTCACAACTATGTAGTCACTTATCTTCAGACCGCTGGAGTGAGACGCTTCAGTACCGTGTATATCTCTCATCACAATACTTCTGTTTGTCCTGCACATTTACGTCAGGTTGTGTATGCCCTGCTGATGCCAGCCAGCGGAACACTGGGAGACGATGCCTGTGACTTCCAGTACAACTTCCTGAAGAGTGGCGGCCTTCCTCTTGTGCTGGGCATGCTCACCAGAAACAACTTCCTTACCAACGCAGACGTGGAGACGAGACGTGGCGCCTACCTGAACGCCCTCAAAATCGCCAAACTCTTGCTCACCGCTATTGGCTTTGGGCACGTGAAGGCGGTTGCGGAGGCTTGCCAACCTGTGGTGGAGGGCACCAACCCAGCATCGCCGGTACCCTGCGTGATGATGACGCTTTATTTTTGAAATTCAGGGCCTGTGTTCTTAAAGCTGCTAAGAGTCCTCTAAGAAAGCTCTTCATTTAGTTAAAAACATTCTTACACCGTGTCTACAGCAGACGTGTGGACAAAATGTTCTATTGACTCCTGTCGCTCCACGCCACATCCGGTGTAGACACGGTGTTCGCTTAAAAGTGATTCAGAACCAATCTGAAAGCATTTATCTTGGTGAAGAGGCGGGCCCGTTGCTATGTCTTTTGAAGACTGAGATTGGTTGGTTGGCTAAGAAGGAGAAAGAGAGCGCTTTTATGTAAGGCATCTTGCAGATGTCATTTTTTTCTGTTTTACCGTTCTCGCGCACACACGTGCACTGTTCCTGTAAAACTTTGTGTGACACTTGTGACAGAACCAAATCATCATTCCTCCAGTCGCCACATATGTTAATGTTGTGATATCTTCTATATCTGCTGCTATGGCAGCGCTGTCTTGTAGATGTTAGCGTATCTGAACGATCTAAAGTGTTGTGTCTTTGGGTTAGGGTTATTAACTTTCATTCAATTTTATTTTATAGCGCTTTTACAATGTGCATTGCACCAAAGCAAACCAAGAAAAACAAAAGTTGAACACACGCAACAAATACAAATAAACCTTAAAAGTAATACGGAAATTGTCAATGTTGTACCTTAAGAGCTCTTTTCAAGGTTAGGATGCTCTATGAATTACTGTTTCTTTCTAAGGATCTTTTCTGTCATTTTAAGGGGAAACGAATTTCTGTAGAATTTGGTCACTCGGAGCATCTCTTAAGATCTGATCTTTAAGACTGGTGCTGATGGGACTGTGTTTGTCTTTCAGATCAATCAGGCGACCCACGATCAGGCTCTGGTGCTGCAGAACGCCCTCCAGAGCATTCCCAACCCCACCTCTGAATGCATGCTGCGGAACGTAGCCATCCGTCTGGCCCAGCAGATCTCTGATGAGGTGCCTGATGTTTACACAGTTACACTCGTCTTTTCACCTCAGCGCCTGCTCGCTCATTTGAACTTCTCTGTTGTCCAATGTGCCGCAGAATTTCTTTCAAGCCTCAAAGTACATCCCGGATATCTGTGTGATTCGAGCCGTTCAGAAGATCGTTTGGGCTTCAGGCTGTGGAATGATCCACATGGTGTTCAGCTCAAATGAAGAGATCAGCAAGGTCTATGAGAAGGTGCGCTGCAGAACTGGCCGCCGCCCGCAGCAGTTGGTTTTTGTCGTCCTTCACGCAATCTGTTGTTTTGCAGACGAATGCGGGGAATGAGCCGGACGCTGAAGATGAGCAGGTGTGCTGTGAGGCGCTGGAGGTCACGACCATGTGTTTTGCTTTGCTCCCTACGGCCCTCGACACACTCAGCAAAGAGAAAGCGTGGCAGACGTTCATCATCGACCTGCTGCTGCACTGCCAGAGCAAGTGAGTGTTCGGCCTCAGTCTCTGGCTTTGAATGTGAGGGACTCTTTCACTTTGCTCATGGTTTGGTGTTTTCATTCAGAGCCGTGCGGCAGATGTCACAGGAGCAGTTCTTCCTCATGGCCACTAGATGCTGCATGGGACACCGACCGCTTCTCTTCTTCATCACTCTGCTCTTCACAGTTCTGGGAGTGAGTACACACCAGTGCCCTGTGGAGGAAGGAACTGTCAGCCTCCTCACCAACTGCAGCATCCTTCACAACTGTCAGAAAACTGCTGAAAACATACATGTTCTGGATTAATTTGATTAACCAGAAAAAACCCTCTTGTTGTTATTTCTCTCTTTTGCTTACACAGCTTAATCCTCCTTTAGGATGGCCTTGTAAACTAACAGTACTGTTTAGCGTGTTGACAATATGCTTAAATCTCTTCTACTTGTAAGTTGCTTTAGATAAAAGCGTCTGCCAAATGAATAAATGTAAGTGTTGATTTCCTTCGTTTGTTGCTGTGGTTTTAGAGCACGGCCAAAGAAAGAGCCAAACACGCCGGGGATTACTTCACCCTCTTACGCCACTTACTCAACTACGCCTACAACAGCAACATAAACTTCCCAAACGCTGAGGTCCTGCTCAACAACGAGATCGACTGGCTGAAGAGAATCAGGGTAAGTTCACAGCTCTCACTCCACACGCGTCAGGAACCAGACAGAGCGTTTCATTCTCTTCAACTCATCAGGATGAGGTGAAGAGGACGAGCGAGACGGGCGTCGAAGAGACCATTCTAGAGGGTCACCTGGGTGTCACCAAAGAGCTGCTGGCATTCCAAACCCCCGAGAAGAAATTCTACATTGGCTGTGAGAAGGGCGGCGCTGATCTCATTAAAGTGAGCCGCTTTTAACGTGGATGTTCTTACAGGACGTTGTACGCTGTGCAGCCAGCTTCACGTAGTGTTTGTGTCTCAAACAGGAGCTGATCGATGATTTTATCTTCCCGGCATCTAACGTCTACCTTCAATATGTGAAGAGTGGCGAGTTTCCCGTGGAACAGGCCATCCCGGTGTGCAGCAGTCCTGCGTCCATAAACGCCGGCTTCGAGCTGCTGGTGGCTCTGGCTGTGGGCTGCCTTCGCAACCTGAAGCGGATGGTGGACACGCTCACAGACATGTTTTACCTAGGCATGTGATGTTCCCTTCTTTGTGAAAAGAAAGTATATTTCTGTTCAATTTTGCTGGTGGCTTTAGATATAATATACTAAATAAATTGTGTTTTTGTGTGATTTTCAGGTTGTGAGGCGCTAACAGAGTGGGAGTATTTACCTCCGGTGGGGCCACGGCCGACCAAAGGCTTTGTGGGTCTGAAGAACGCGGGAGCCACGTGCTACATGAATTCAGTAATACAGCAACTGTACATGATCCCACCCATCCGCAACGGCATCATGGCCATCGAGGGCACAGGAAGTGACATTGATGATGACACATCTGGAGACGAAAAGCAGGACAATGAGGTAAATACCAACCTTGAGTTGAGGTAAGTTTACACATCTGATTCGGCATGGTTCTCACGTGTGACGCGTGCTGTGCTGCAGAGTCACGGGGACTCCAGGGATGATGTATTCAGTTATCAGCAGCAGCTGGATGACAAACCCTCTCTTAACAAGACTGAAGACCGTAAGGAGTACAACATCCAAGTGCTGCGACATCTACAGGTCATTTTCGGTCATCTGGCAGCGTCCCGTCTGCAGTACTATGTGCCCAGAGGATTCTGGAAACAGTTCAGGTGAAATCACATGTGGAAATAATATTGTTTAGATAAAATTAGACGTGAACAGTTTCAACAACTGAAACCTACTAAATCACAACAACTGAGCTCTCTCTGTTAATCATAAACATTTACTGAGTAAGTTTTACTGAAAGTCATTGAGTTCAGCTGTGACGTGTCAGAGGAGATCTGGTCCTCCTGGCTGAGTCTGGTTTCTCCTGAAGTGTTTCCCATTTATTCATCATTGGAGTTTGTGTTTCTCATCACAGGGCCGTGTTGACATGTTCACCTTGAGACCTCTGATGTTAGATGCTAGATCAGCTTAAAGGTTCAGCAAATTCTGACTCCACGCTATATTAGAATGATCTTACTTGCTCTACAAACACAATGAACTGTGATGTGTTTGACCTATTTTTTGCTATATGAGTAAAATACAACTGAATCGTCAACAGTCATACTAGAATCACATTTGTTATGTTGTGTTGTGTAAATGCTTTCATATATATAGATGAATGTGCAGGGATCACATTGTAGATCTGTGATGCCATCTATACATCTTAGAGCAACATAAGCGGTGTTTCTATGCAGTCGTGTGTATATTCAGTCTTTTTATGACATGTTCAGAATAACACAATCATATTAGGACGATTCAGGCTATTGAGTTAAACACCTAGGCACATGTCTCATGTGTACATTATGAACGTATTAGTTAGATACAATATTTGAAAGATGCCATTAAATCCATGAGGGGACACCTGCTGATTCTGAACCCAACCAGCTGTGACAGGAGATTTATTTTTTAATGTCCACTGCAGGTTATGGGGAGAACCGGTGAATCTCAGAGAGCAGCACGATGCCCTGGAGTTCTTCAATTCCCTGGTGGACACTCTGGATGAGGCGTTGAAAGCCCTCGGCCATCCCAGTATGCTCAGCAGGATCTTGGGTGGCTCCTTTGCCGATCAGAAGATCTGTCAGGGTTGTCCTCACAGGTAAGAGAAGTTCTCTGTGTCTGTCTTTCAGAGCTTGTTTCTTCTTGAGAGAACATTCATTTGTTTTCTTGTAGGTATGAGTGTGAGGAATCCTTCACAACTTTAAATGTTGACATCAGGAACCACCAAAACCTCCTGGACTCTTTAGAACAGTATGTCAAAGGGGATTTACTGGAAGGAGCCAACGCTTACCACTGTGAGAAGTGTAACAAGAAGGTGGGACGCACACACAAGAGTTTAAAGTTGCCTGAAGTACCAAGTTGGTGACACTTTTTGTGGTTTCTTGCCATGCAGGTCGACACGGTGAAGCGTCTCCTCATCAAGAAACTCCCGCCAGTCTTAGCCATTCAGTTAAAGCGTTTCGATTACGATTGGGAGCGAGAGTGTGCCATTAAATTCAACGATTACTTCGAGTTCCCTCGTGAGCTGGACATGGAGCCCTATACGGTGGCAGGTGTCGCGAAGCTGGAGGGTGACGAGGTCCCGCTGGAGAGCCAGGTCATCCCTGAGGACTCTCCGACGGGGTCCGAGGCCAACGGCAGCTCCCGATACCGTCTGGTGGGTGTGCTGGTACACTCGGGACAGGCCAGCGGTGGACATTATTACTCTTACATCATTCAGCGTCACGGCAGCACCAGCGACGGACTCAAAGACCGCTGGTATAAGTTTGACGACGGTGACGTAACCGAGTGTAAGATGGACGATGACGAGGAGATGAAAAACCAGTGCTTCGGCGGAGAGTACATGGGTGAGGTGTTTGACCACATGATGAAGCGAATGTCGTACCGGCGTCAAAAACGCTGGTGGAACGCTTACATTCTGTTCTACGAGCGCTTGGACGCTGCGGGGGGCGATGGCGAGCTGATGAAGTACATTTCCCAACTGACGCTCGCGCCCCGGCCCAACCAGCCCAAAATGCCCATGGCCATCGAGGCCAGCGTTCGCAAACAGAACGTGCAGTTCATGCACAGCCGCATGCAGTACAGCCTGGAGTATTTTCAGTTTGTTAAAAAGCTGCTGACGTGTAACAGTGTCTACCTGAACCCTCCTCCAGGTGCGTTTAGCCTTTGGTATCTTGGGTAAGATGATGTTCAGATGGCAGATGTAGTGAAATGCTTTCGTCCTCCTGTGGATGTTTCTAGGTCAGGATCATCTTTTACCAGAAGCTGAAGAGATCTCCATGATAAGTATTCAGCTTGCTGCTAGGTTCCTGTTCAGCACAGGGTTCCACACGAAGAAGGTCGTCCGAGGTCCTGCTAGTGACTGGTAAGTGTCAGCTGCTGTTTTCAAAACACCGCCGCAGTCTGCTTGGACACTATGAGCCTCGTTCATGAAACATTTGCAAAGTCATTTGTTCTTAAAACGGACCTTAAGAAGACTTTCCTCCGGATTCACAAATACTACGTACACATCAGATTTGATAGTAAAATGTGTTTAGCCCAAAATCGTTTGTTCATGTTTCATGAATGAGACGCATTATCTTCACATTTGATTTGTCTAAAGTACTTTAAAGGAAAACAGATGTATGCGTGGGAATTTTACGCTGACTTATGAAAATATCAGTTGTGCCGTACACACGAGTGTCTTGACCTAAATGAGGCATCAGCACTGATTTCTTTTGCTCACAGGTACGATGGCTTGTGTGTCCTCCTGCGTCACAGTAAAAACGTCCGCAGTTGGTTCGCACACAATGTTCTGTTTGCCTTCCCCACGCGGTTCTCGGAGTACCTGCTGGAGTGCCCGAGTGCAGAGGTCCGCGGTGCGTTTGCCAAGCTGGTTGTTTTCATCGCACACTTTTCACTGCAAGACGGACCCTGTCCCGCCCCCGTCAACTCCCCGGGCTCATCCACAAAGGTAACGGAGACGCTTGTGTTCCCCTTTTGTTTACCAAGTAGGGTTAGTACCAAGTACCTAGACAGAGTCCAGTGTAAAGAGTTGATGAATGAACATGTGACCTTTGTTCTGGTCAGCAGGCCTGTGACAGTGGAACACTGAGCGATCATCTGTTACAAGCAGTTCTGAACTTACTGAGGAGAGAAGTGTCAGAACACGGACGACACCTTCAGCAGTACTTCAATCTCTTTGTCATGTATGCCAATCTGGGTAAGAACTTGTCCGCTCGGCACTTTGATTTCAAGCCTGTTAGCTCTCTGTAGGTTTATGTCAAAGTCACGCTGGGCGATCCGTCCGTCTGTCGCAGGGTTGGCAGAGAAGACGCAGCTTTTGACGTTGAGCGTGCCAGCCACGTTCATGTTGGTGGCGTTGGATGAAGGTCCTGGTCCTCCCATCAAATATCAGTACGCAGAGCTGGGTAAACTCTACGCGGTGGTTTCGCAGCTGGTGCGCTGCTGTGACGTCTCTTCACGCATGCAGTCCTCCATTACCGGTGAGTTTCAGTTGTGTTGTCATCTTCACCTGCTGCATCAAGCCAAGGTTGTGTTTTTCAGCTGCGCTCTTCTGCTCTCACAGGTAACCCGCCACTGCCAAACCCCTGCGGTGACCCCAGCCTCACCGCTCCCATCATGGCGCTGGAGCAGCTGGTGGCCGAGATCCTGTTTGTGCGCACCAGCTACGTGAAGAAGATCATCGAGGACTGCAGTAACTCTGAGGAGACGGTGAAACTGCTGCGCTTCTGCTGCTGGGAGAATCCTCAGTTCTCTTCCACAGTTCTCAGTGAACTGCTCTGGCAGGTTTGTGTCGTCAGTCGCTCGTCAGCGTCCCATGTTCCTGACTGACACTCGCACTGACCCTTGTGTCTCTGTCAGGTGGCGTATTCCTACACGTACGAGTTGAGGCCGTACCTGGACCTGCTGCTTCAGATTCTCCTGATCGAGGACTCGTGGCAGACGCACAGGTGAGATACAGGGCATCAGAAGGTCAGAGGGCATCTGAAGACCCAGTCACATTACCATATACTTCTCTGTGCAGGATCCACAACGTTCTGAAGGGCATTCCGGATGACCGCGATGGCCTTTTTGACACCATCCAGCGCTCTAAAAACCATTATCAGAAACGGGCCTATCAGTGCATTAAGTGTATGGTGGCGCTTTTCACCAACTGCTCGGTGGCCTATCAGATCTTACAGGTGAGCGGGACTATTGTTGTTATTCACTCACATGTGACGCTTTCTTACAAAATAAAGATATGTGCACACCTGCTGGGGATTACAATAGTGATGTCATTTCCCTTAAGGTTAGTGTTTGTGCTAGTAAGTGGACGCACATGTTTCACAGCTAGACAGAGATGAGCCAAAATACTGGCAATCCTGACGACGGACGGCCACATTCATGTTGTTTAGATGTGGGGACATGAGCAATTGTACAACTTTGAGAGCGTTTCCTCCATCGCGCCAAATCTTTCTAGTTGCTTAATCACTTCCACTCCGTGTCGATCCATGTAAATGGTTTAATTTTCCACCGCTGGGCTGATTTTTAGAATGTAAACAAAGGTGTCAAGTGCTGCCTTGGTAACACAAGAGACTGAGCTATATCACCTCTGTGCACTTTCATTAGCATGAATCGTGCTGTGTGGAACCAGTCTCACGTGGAAACATAACTGTAACGGTTTCAGACTGTGCATAAAACGCTTCGGCGAGATGGTGGAAAAGTGCTCTTTCATTTTGACCCTTCAGATGACAAAGGTCCAATGAAATTTGATCATGGCTCTATAGAAATAATCTTCGTGTTCGTTATTAAGTAAAAATAAATAAAAACAAAATAATAATAAACTCTGTTTACCGTTTTATTCAAACACTGGATTCTGATTATAAACTACATTCACGAGACCCTCACACGATTCACATGAGACCCTCACACGAGACCTCACACCAGACCTCACACGAGACCTCACACGAGACCTCACACGAGACCTCACACGAGACCTCACACGAGACCTCACACGATTCACACGAGACCCTCACACGAGACCTCACACGAGACCTCACACGATTCACACGAGACCCTCACACGATTCACACGAGACCTCACACGAGACCTCACACGATTCACACGAGACCTCACACGATTCACACGAGACCCTCGCACGATTCACGAGACCCTCACACGATTCACACGAGACCCTCACACGAGACCTCACACGATACCTCACACGAGACCTCACACGAGACCTCACACGAGACCCTCACACGAGACCTCACACGAGACCTCACACGAGACCTCACACGAGACCTCACACGATTCACACGAGACCCTCACACGAGACCCTCACACGAGACCTCACACGAGACCTCACACGAGACCTCACACGATTCACACGAGACCCTCACACGATTCACGAGACCCTCTCACGATTCACGAGACCCTCTCACGATTCACGAGACCCTCTCACGATTCACGAGACCCTCTCACGATTCACGAGACCCTCTCACGAGTCACACGAGACCCTCACACGATTCACGAGACCCTCACACGATTCACGAGACCCTCACACGATTCACGAGACCCTCACACGATTCACGAGACCCTCACACGATTCACGAGACCCTCTCACGATTCACACGAGACCCTCACACGTTTCACGAGACCCTCACACGATTCACGAGACCCTCTCACGATTCACGAGACCCTCAGACGAGACCTCACACGAGACCTCACACGATTCACGAGACCCTCTCACGATTCACGAGACCCTCTCACGATTCACACGAGACCCTCTCACGATTCACACGTGACCCTCTCACGATTCACACGAGACCCTCACACGATTCACACGAGACCCTCACACGATTCACACGAGACCCTCACACGATTCACGAGACCCTCACACGATTCACGAGACCCTCACACGATTCACGAGACCCTCTCACGATTCACGAGACCCTCAGACGAGACCTCACACGAGACCTCACACGAGACCTCACACGAGACCTCACACGAGACCTCACACGAGACCTCACACGATTCACACGAGACCTCACACGATTCACGAGACCCTCTCACGATTCACGAGACCCTCTCACGATTCACGAGACCCTCTCACGATTCACACGAGACCCTCACACGATTCACGAAACCCTCACACGATTCACGAGACCCTCACACGATTCACGAGACCCTCACACGATTCACGAGACCCTCACACGATTCACGAGACCCTCTCACGATTCACACGAGACCCTCTCACGATTCACACGTGACCCTCTCACGATTCACACGAGACCCTCTCACGATTCACACGTGACCCTCTCACGATTCACACGAGACCCTCACACGATTCACACGAGACCCTCACACGATTCACACGAGACCCTCACACGATTCACACGAGACCCTCACACGATTCACGAGACCCTCACACGATTCACGAGACCCTCACACGATTCACGAGACCCTCTCACGATTCACGAGACCCTCACACGATTTACACGAGACCCTCTCACGATTCACACGTGACCCTCTCACGATTCACACGAGACCCTAACACGATTCACACGAGACCCTCACACGATTCACACGAGACCCTCACACGATTCACACGAGACCCTCACACGATTCACGAGACCCTCACACGATTCACGAGACCCTCACACGATTCACGAGACCCTCACACGATTCACGAGACCCTCACACGATTCACGAGACCCTCACACGATTCACGAGACCCTCTCACGATTCACACGAGACCCTCACACGTTTCACGAGACCCTCACACGATTCACGAGACCCTCTCACGATTCACGAGACCCTCAGACGAGACCTCACACGAGACCTCACACGATTCACGAGACCCTCTCACGATTCACGAGACCCTCTCACGATTCACACGAGACCCTCTCACGATTCACACGTGACCCTCTCACGATTCACACGAGACCCTCACACGATTCACACGAGACCCTCACACGATTCACACGAGACCCTCACACGATTCACGAGACCCTCACACGATTCACGAGACCCTCACACGATTCACGAGACCCTCTCACGATTCACGAGACCCTCAGACGAGACCTCACACGAGACCTCACACGAGACCTCACACGAGACCTCACACGAGACCTCACACGAGACCTCACACGATTCACACGAGACCTCACACGATTCACGAGACCCTCTCACGATTCACGAGACCCTCTCACGATTCACGAGACCCTCTCACGATTCACACGAGACCCTCACACGATTCACGAAACCCTCACACGATTCACGAGACCCTCACACGATTCACGAGACCCTCACACGATTCACGAGACCCTCACACGATTCACGAGACCCTCTCACGATTCACACGAGACCCTCTCACGATTCACACGTGACCCTCTCACGATTCACACGAGACCCTCTCACGATTCACACGTGACCCTCTCACGATTCACACGAGACCCTCACACGATTCACACGAGACCCTCACACGATTCACACGAGACCCTCACACGATTCACACGAGACCCTCACACGATTCACGAGACCCTCACACGATTCACGAGACCCTCACACGATTCACGAGACCCTCTCACGATTCACGAGACCCTCACACGATTTACACGAGACCCTCTCACGATTCACACGTGACCCTCTCACGATTCACACGAGACCCTAACACGATTCACACGAGACCCTCACACGATTCACACGAGACCCTCACACGATTCACACGAGACCCTCACACGATTCACGAGACCCTCACACGATTCACGAGACCCTCACACGATTCACGAGACCCTCACACGATTCACGAGACCCTCACACGATTCACGAGACCCTCTCACGATTTACACGAGACCCTCACACGATTTACACGAGACCCTCACACGATTTACACGACACCCTCACACGATTCACACGAGACCCTCACACGATTCACACGAGACCCTCACACGATTCACGAGACCCTCACACGATTTACACGAGACCCTCACACGATTTACACGAGACCCTCACACGATTTACACGAGACCCTCACACGATTTACACGACACCCTCACACGATTTACACGAGACCCTCACACGATTTACACGACACCCTCACACGATTTACACGAGACCCTCACACGATTTACACGAGACCGCCACACGATTTTCACGAGACCCTCCCATGATTCACAAGACCTTCACACGAGAACCTCACACCATTAACGAGACCCTCACACAATTCCCGAGACCCTCACACCTTCTGTTAAATTCTGAAGAGCGCTCCGAGCAGGTGGTAATATGTTATGACTGTTGCACGGCAGAGTAACGGTGATCTGAAGAGGAAGTGGACGTGGGCAGTGGAATGGCTTGGTGATGAGTTGGAGAGGAGGCCCTACACTGGAAATCCTCAGTACAGCTACAACAACTGGTCTCCTCCAGTACAGAGCAACGAGACGTCTAACGGATACTTTCTAGAACGCTCTCACAGCGCCCGCATGACTTTAGCCAAGGCCTGTGAACTCTGTCCAGAAGAGGTGAGCCAGTCAATCTCCAGTCTAACGCTGGATTCACACCGGGCGTCAGCATCAACGCTTCTCATGTTCTTTCAATGGGTGACGTCATGCCTTAAGCCAAACAGAATTGTGGGTCCGTCAGTGTCGGATCACTGGCGTTGCTTGCAGCAGGAAGTTGAACATTTCTCAACTTTTCAAGAGCCAAGGCAGGCGTCAGCCAATCAGATCGCCTTATGCAAATAACCTAGTGCTGGCTCTAGCCAATTGCGTTCAAGCAAGACCGGAGAACCATATGATTTTACCGTTATCACTATGTTGGCCACGCTTCAGCCCTCGTGTGAATCCAGCGTAATGAATGAACCAATTTTCAAGTGACTTATATTTGTAAAATACGCAGATGTGTCATGATTTTTTATTTACATGTTTATTGTTGTTTAGGAGCCAGATGATCAGGAAGCTCCTGATGATCACGACGCTTCACCCCCTGAAGACACCACCCTGTACCCTCACTCGTCTGGGACGCAATATCAGCAGGTAACGGAGTTGGATTGGCTAAAACTAACTATGCTCATCTTAAAGGCCATTGATGTCTACGGCCAAGTGTGCTCATTCACACCGAGCCTTAAAACTCCAGAAGAGTATGACGCTTTCTGCCTTTAGAAATGCAGGAGAGAACTTTCTTGTTTTCTGTCATGTTAGGTCTCACATGTGGATACGCATTCTCTCTACAGCCTAATAATCTCCCTCACGGGCAGCCCTACACCGGCCCGGCCGCCCAGCATATGAATAACCCCCAGCAGCCCCCTCAGAGGCCTCAGGAGAGCTGGGAGGGAACGGAAGAGACGGCTCCCGTCCAGACCGAAGAGTAGCACTCACCACACGCCTGACTCTCGTTAAAGGACAAAACACCTGCCAGACCCCAGCGATGGAGAAACGTCTTTCTCTTTACATACTTCATCTCATCCAACTTTCCCATCTACATCTGTTCCTCTCACAACAACATGAGTCTCAACACTGTCGGCACCTCAAGGGTTTGGTGCACAAACACGCATTCATGCTGCCTGTGTACATCTCTTTATTGTTATCAGTCACCATAGTTGTAAATCTGGACTGGTGATGGTGTATATAGTGTGTATAGATCTGGACTGTGGGACAACACCGCCTCCTCATTTCCAATGCGATTGTTGAGCTGTTTGTGCTCGACGTGACTACATCATCATCTTAATCTTCTTCTTTGTATAATAATACCACAGGAGAGAGTGAAGAAATGTGTGACTGTTGTGCTCTGACGTGACTACATCATCATCTTAATCTTCTTCTTTGTATAATAATACCACAGGAGAGAGTGAAGAAATGTGTGACTGTTGTGCTCTGACGTGCAGATGAGTTTGATGTGTCGGGTGAATATTGTGAACCGGCTGACAAACGTCTAGTCCCACCAAATTCAGTTGTTGTGTTGACTTGTTTCTTTTATAAATCTAGGAGTTTAAGATAGTCGCTGCAGCACTGCTCATCCATTCACTTCATCAGGCTCACAAACACATTCACTGTCACTTAATGTTTAGTAGGAATCTTAAACTGACTGGAAAGTGTTTCTCAAAGCTCTTTTTGAATGGGAGTGCACTTGGCCTAATTTCTCTCTGCCTCTTAACCCCTCCCACTTACTCTGTCCCCGTCCAATCAACATGCAGCCACGGCCAATCGTCTGGATCCCAGGAGATTAACATCGAGGTCTCAGAAGCGGCACATATTCTCCTGGATGTATAACATGTGGGCTCGTTCTCATCTGTCTCCCACACCGAGAAGAGCCGAGTCGCACTACTGTTATTTTTTGTTCCCGTTTATCCTGACGGAGGTTATTTTGTTGACATTGAAATGAAGCAGATACTTTGAACGAAAGAGAGTTGTATTCTTTTTAAAAGATATTTACTGTACAGAGTTTTGTGAGCCCTGTGTTTTTTGCAAACTGTCGTTTACGGTGTAGGCGTGAGGTCAGATCCTGGAGCTGCTTTACACATGTGAAGGTTTCTTTTCTGCACAGTCATATAATAACAACAGCATTGCACCGCTAGATCAATAAAGGAGACATTGAAATGCAAGCTTTATTTTATCTAAGCGTCTGATGCATTCTGGGGAGGTGAGCATTGTGCCCCTGAGTAACAGAGATGCACTCGTGCTTGTTTCCTGATGGACTTCACTCAGTAGATGACATTGCACTGAAGGTTGTGCCAAAACCCACCAGAGCCCCGCAGCCGTCCCAACAGAGACTGAATGAGCCTAAGCAGGGTGACTATCCATCTTCACAACAACTACAGTCATCAGTCTCTCGGTCCATCTTCTTCCTCCCCACTGCTTCATTTTGCTTTTTTGTACATGTCTCCATATTTGCCTTCTGACTTTGTTTGAATTCTTCGAAAGCTCTTTTTGTGAAACATGCATGGATAATATTCCTCGATCTGCCTTAGAGCACTGTACAAACCCAGCACACTGTAAAATTACACTTTAAAGGAGAAAAGAAATCAAATAAATCCTATTTCAATCATTTGTAGGTCTCTCAAGTACACTGAATGAAATGCATCACGTTTTGAGAAGTCCACCAGTTTGGACTTGAAACTAATATTTTGTTTATTTTCTGGGAAATGTTCATCATATAAGGCGGACCTTTATATTTCATCTGCTTATACGATTGAAGAAAATACTAAATTCGAAATGACTGTGGCTAATAAAACATTTAATTCGAGGGATGGGTTCTCTGACAATCTTTCTATGTGATCTTTCTGGAAATAAAACGATGAAACTTCTCAAACAACAACAACAGGCCCGTGCGGCGGAGGTAATAATGCTAAAAACAGTTCGATGTGCGTCGGTCCTCGAAGTCTCGCGACATCACGTAACGAGGTGACTTTTATCTGCTCGCGTCGTCCAATAAAGTGACGCAGTTTCCGCTGCGCTCTTATTTCACCCTCCTCAGATTGAGAAAGACGCGCAGCTCGAGTTCTGACTATCGTCGACAAGAAGTCGCCATCCGACTCAAATAAATAACATTTCAACTGAAACATTTCGGTTTAAACAACGCAGGAGTTTTCTGTACATTTTTACTTTCCTTTCAGTTGAAAGTTTACAGTGTCACGCACCGGCGTCGAGAGAAATCCTAGGACACGACAGCAGCACGAGCGACATACCGGCAAACAAAGAAACCCGCTTGTGCGCGAGATCAGTCCTCACCACTCGTTAGTTATGAGTCATGTGGCCGTCGATAATGTACACGGTCTAGATCAGCAGGTAAGCGGCCGTCGACGATCGGCTTTTTTCTCTCTTTTCGGTCGTCCCGGCGGGTAGGTGGACTCGTAAAGCGTTGCTGCGTGTTTAAGATGGAGGCGCTGCTGTGGCTGAACGGATGATGGCGGAGGGAGCTGCGGCGCGTTTATTTGTTCTGACGCACGCGGCACGTTTTCAGGCCAGCGTTTATTTTAAGGCTCATTAGAAAACGTTTTAGGACCGTTTTGTTCACGCGGATATCTTCGTGTGGGAACGATACGCCGATATCAATGGCGTCACAACGCATTCACATTGAAATGGGAAAGAGAAACTTTGTGAAACATTTAGTCGAGGGTCAGTCGCGTTGTTCGGTTGTTTCTGTTGTCGTGTTGTTGGTGTCGCGCACTCGTTGACCGTCTTTAAATAATCGAAAGAAAAGTTAGTTATTGTTCAAACGAATATCTTAACCGTCCCCCAAAAACGTGTCATTTGACAGATTTGTTAGTGATGTGGCACGTGTTTGATGTTGATGTGACCTAATTTAGCCTCTCGCGCATAACTTGCCTCGCTCGAGACATTAACGGGCATTAATGCTGATGTAATTTTAAGCGATTGATTTTGGTAACTTTGTTTCAGAAAAAACCTGTCTAGTAAGAATATGCTTGTTTAATATCCCAAGCACGTTTAAGTTGAACTCTACAGTAACTTTATTTTCTCTTAAAGGGATTTTAATGTATGCATGATAATAGAGCTTGAATAAGCCGGTTTAGACGCGAGGTGCGCGTTCTCTCTTTAGCGCTCTCTGGTGGCAGCGTCGCGTTTATTCTCCGTTCAGTTTTGTGCTTTTATTCATCGGATTGTTTGTTTAATAAGATCTCATTTCTTTCAGCTCGCTGACCTAGACTTGAACTCCGCTGATCTTCAAGGAGTCACCGGAAGTGAGTTGTATTTTTGATAGTGGCTTACTTCAGCTGAAAGTCATTTATGTGTAGAGTTGTTTAATGAAATGCTGCATTTGTGCGCATGTTGTCTCTTCTGATTAAATCTGTCTATTAACAGGGCGTTACATTCCACCTCATCTAAGGAACAGAGAAGCTTCCAAAAGTGGTATGTAAACATTTGAGAGTTCGTTGTGTAGAAATAGTTTGTGTGTGTGTTCTTCTATTATCTGTGCCAGTGTGCGTGTGACGAGTTGTGTTTCCTACATACACATACAAAGTTGCATTATTTGTTTCAGTACTCAACATACTCTAAACATGGTGGTTTTGGTTTAAAGGTACAGTGTGTCATTTTTAGGAGGATCTTATGGCAGAAATGCAATGTTATAGTTTACACAATGAAGTGTTGTGTTTTATTACCATAGAATGAGCTAAAGCTGTGGTGCAGTGGTAAGAGCGTGGTGCTGTCAATGTCACGGTCATGGGATGGATCTCAGGGGATTGCACATAGTCAGAAACAGAATGTTTAGTAAAAGGCAACGCAAGTCGCTTTGTATAAATGCGTCTGCCAAATGCATGGATGTATTTCTATCTACATACACCGTGGGTCCGCTTGCATGTTGTGATTCATGTTCTGTCAGCTGTCGTAGTGTTTCTACCAGAAGGGAGGGGTGGAGTGAGCGAGCGCTTGGTTGTAATTCACACTCTTGCCGATAGATTTCACTAACTGGACCTTTAAGATTTCCACTGTTCACTGATGCAAGTGATGGGTTTGTCCACACATGCAGCTGAAGCTCACATAGGATTAAGTTCTCTATTAGAAACAGATTCTGCCGTGGTCCCTAGGTTTTATGTTTCCCAACCTCCTGACTGCCGGGTTTTTCTCTTTAGCAGGAGTTTATTCATCTGATAGACAGTATGGCTGAGCAATTAATCCTAATCTTCAATTTTGGCCTTCAACAATTACAAAAACAAAAGAATTGATCTAAACAATAATTGTGCCGCGTTCCATTTAGCAAGGATCCCCACTTATCTTTTAAACCCCATAAAAAAATAACCATTTTAAACTGAACAAAAGATAATAAGTAGATGCGTTAGAAAATCTGATCTCAATATTGTCTAAAATAATGGATATTGATGTCATCATAGAGCTGCCCTTGTACACAGAGCTGTTAGTTTGAATTATGACAGCATGGGTTAAGAAAAGTTATGTGTGAAATATCCATGATATGTTCTTCAAATCACTTGAGTTAATTTGGGCTTGTTCACGTCTGCAATCGGTTTACAAGTTTCAAGGGGAAGAAATCAAAATGACCTCACTTTTAGTGCTTGGAAAATTCTGTCTGATCATTTTTAATGTGAGTTTCATCAAGACCGGTGGCAGAAAATCTTGCATCTCAACGTGCGAGTCTGCTACCCGCTTGACATATCACTTTCCTTTTGAGCCCTCACCCCCACCAGAGCAGAAATCTCATCTCCAGCTCGAGGAGACTCATTTTTAACTCATCGGGGTAAATTAACGCTATCTTTGTCTTGCTGCAAGATTCTCCTGGAGGATGGGATAACGGCCGCAGTAATGGATTTGCGAATGGATTCCATGAAGGTCGTGACAATCGCATGAATGGCAGCAACAGTTTTGCAGGACGCGGTTCAATGCGCGGAGACCGTGGAGGACGGGGAGCCTTCAGAGGAAAACCCACTGGCTCCTCTAACCCTATCCAGCCAATGCAGAACGCAGGCAAGTGTCTGTCAAGTGAAATGCAGCGAAGCAGCATGTAGGTCTCGTTTCCCTTCTTTACTCTTCTCTTTTGTCTAATTTAGGATTTGGCTACGACAACAAGGATGCCACTGGATGGAATACCCCAAAAGACAATGCCTACAACAGCTTTGGTGGACGCTCTGACAGGGGAAAGTCTTCCTCCTTCAATGACAGAGGATCTTCTTCCAGAGGACGGTATGTCCTTTTCTGGCCGTCATTAGTCTGAAATGTGAAGCGCTGGTCTCTAACTTCAGTGTTGTGTTCTTTGGCAGGTATGAGCGTGGAGGATTCGGTGGCGGTGGCAACAGCCGATGGCAGGAGGACTCCAGGGATGAGGAAGACTGGTCCAAACCGTTGGCCCGTAATGAGCGTCTGGAAAAGTAAGTGCTGACCCAGTGCACCCTTAGAGTTGAACATGTCTGTTGATGAATCATTTTCTGATGAGTGGTGTTGATGTCCTGCATGACGCTGTTAGGTGTGCAACTGATGCTTCATGTCATAAGACTTGACAGCCACATGTTCTTTTCTCTATTTTGGCAAGAAAAACTCTGTTAGTCAGTTGTATTTCACCAATGTGGTGCAGTTCATATGGAGGGATGTTGATACGAAGCTCATGTACTTGTGCTCATAAAAGTGCACCTCTTGAGACCGAACTGACTGAGATTTGCTTTGAAAGTTTGTGCCGAACACATGCAATCATTTATATTTTCATTGTGTTTAAGGTGGAGTGGTTGTATGAAGTGTTGTGAAGGTATATGCATCTGTATCCGCGAGTGCATCCATAGTCCTGCGTCACATCTTGAACATGTTCTGGAGTTTGGCTTAAAATGTATAGCTGGAATGTTTGTTCTGGGAACAGGATGTAAATGTTGGTTTATACTTATTTTTGCAGTGAGCTCTTTGCTGGAGGCAACACTGGAATTAACTTTGAGAAGTATGATGACATTCCAGTTGAAGCCACAGGCCAAAACTGTCCTCCTCATATTGATAGCGTGAGTCAATTAATCTCCCTAAGAGTTGAGATGCAAACGTTTGTTTGAGTGTTCTAAAAAGTCGTTTTTTCTGTCATACAGTTCCACGATGTAGAGATGGGAGAGATCATTATGAGCAATATAAGCCTGACCCGCTACACGCGCCCGACCCCTGTCCAGAAACACGCTATTCCAATCATCAAGTCTAAGAGGGACCTGATGGCTTGTGCACAGACAGGTCTGACCTTCATCATTACTCTGTGTGTTGTCACTTGGTAGTCCATTTAAAGCAGGAAGTTGTGGTTCTGACCGTCTGATTGGTCTTTGTTACTCTCACAGGCTCTGGTAAAACTGCAGCGTTCCTGTTGCCAGTGTTGAGTCAGATATTCAGTGACGGTCCGGGGGATGCGCTGCTGGCAGTGAAGAACAGTGCCCAGGTATTAAAATGTCTCGTGTGTTTGTGTTGAAATGGAGTGCACAGTTTTTGATCTGTGTCTTAACTGGATGGGTTTTTGTCCTTTAGGAAAATGGAAAGTATGGTCGTCGTAAGCAGTATCCCATTTCACTGGTTCTAGCCCCAACAAGAGAACTTGCCCTCCAGATCTATGACGAGGCGAGGAAGGTAAGAAACCCCTTGATGTGTGAAAGTGTATCCATAGAATATCCCAGCTCAAACTATAAAAGACCTTTCCAGTCTTTCTAAGGCCCTTTTTTTCCTAGTTTGCCTATCGCTCTCATGTGCGGCCTTGTGTGGTGTATGGTGGAGCTGATATCGGTCAGCAGATTCGTGATCTGGAGAGAGGCTGTCACCTGCTGGTGGCCACACCCGGTCGTCTGGTGGATATGATGGAGAGGGGAAAAATCGGTCTGGACTACTGCAAGTATGACACGTGTTAAAGACGTCAACCCACATATTTAAATTTCCATCTGTGGATGGGTTAAAAAATGCTTTATAGTTATGCTGGAGCTCTGTGTGTCTTTTTCGCTAGTTACTTGGTGCTGGATGAAGCCGACAGAATGCTGGATATGGGGTTTGAGCCGCAGATTCGTCGTATTGTGGAGCAGGACACCATGCCTCCTAAAGGGCTGCGTCAGACCATGATGTTCAGTGCCACCTTCCCAAAGGAGATCCAGGTGAGTGCTGTCATGATTTTATTTGATTAAAAAGGCCGCTGAACTCTCCTCATGAGTTATTGTGTTTTGCTGCTTAGATCTTGGCGCGTGACTTCCTGGAGGAGTACATCTTCTTGGCTGTGGGAAGAGTTGGTTCCACGTCTGAAAACATCACCCAGAAGGTGGTGTGGGTTGAAGAAAATGACAAGAGATCCTTCCTGCTCGACCTGTTAAATGCCACAGGTGATTTTTGTCATTCTTTTGAGTGATGTTGGGTTGCTCATCTCACACCAAGTGTTGAGTGAGGAAAGCGGGAAAGTGAGCTTAAAATTGGTGTTAGTCAGTTTTTCATTTTGTTTGAGTTGATCTGTCTTTCCTTAAACCACCCAAAGTTCAGTAGAGAAATTCTGGATGCATAACCACAACCTCCAGAACGTGTCGCTTTGATTTTAAACTGTAAAAAACTGAAACTGATCTGTTGAAGCTCATCTTAAGGTCTGCTTTTATTTAGTCATGCCAAGTGAGGTGCAGGACAACACAGCAGAGAACATAGAAAAACCTGGTGAGTAGAAACATCTCCACTGGACGTGGACTAAATGCAAGTCTCATCTCTTATCTTTTTTACCTTGAACATTGTCTTTCAACCATTTCCTCATGTCAAATTACATTTGGTTTGGGTTTATTTATCCTTCCCTGTTCTGCTTTTACTTCATTATGTCCAATTCATTCCTGAGGCAGTGTTAGTTTACAGTCAAAATAGGGCTGTCATATACATGTAGTCAGCAGGGTTCAATCCCAGGGACTAGAAAACCATAATCATGTGAGCGTGTTAAAATCACCATTGGTAAGGTCCAAATGCTTATCGTCTTGCGTTGCCATTTAATCGCTTGTGTTCCTGTAAGCTTACGGGCATTGACAGAAGTGTTATGACGTCAGATTCTCATTGTCTATCCAATTATCCAACAGGGAAAGAGTCGCTCACGTTGGTGTTTGTGGAGACCAAGAAGGGAGCGGACTCTCTTGAGGACTTCTTGTATCGTGAAGGCTATGGCTGTACCAGTATCCACGGTGACCGTTCCCAGAGAGACCGTGAGGAAGCGCTCCAACAGTTCCGTTCGGGTAGATGCCCAATCTTGGTCGCCACTGCAGTATGTAGTTTTCCTTTTCAGTTTTCAGACATGGGGTATGTTTCTTTGCTGCCGAGGACTGAAAGCCTTGTGTTCTACAGGTGGCTGCTCGCGGTCTGGACATCTCCAATGTAAAACACGTGATTAATTTTGACCTGCCCAGTGATATTGAGGAATATGTTCACCGCATTGGTCGTACCGGACGTGTGGGCAACCTTGGTTGGTGCAGTGACCTTGTTTGACCGTGTATCATTGAGTGTTTGTCGTTTCGCTCCAGATCCTTACCCTGCGCTTTTGCATTATCACAGGTCTGGCCACCTCGTTCTTTAATGATAAGAACAGCAACATCACCAAGGATTTGCTGGACATCTTGGTGGAGGCCAAACAGGAGGTACCATCCTGGCTGGAGAGCCTGGCCTACGAGCACCAGCATAAGAGCAGCAGCCGTGGACGATCCAAGAGGTAACGCGTCAGCTTTTTATCCTCTGAACGGACTCTTGTGAGAGTGCAGCCCGTTAACACGTTTGCCATTTTTCAGGTTCTCTGGTGGGTTTGGTGCCAGGGATTACCGTCAGACCGCCAGCAGCGGCAGCACTGGAGCCTTTGTAAGTCGCGGTAGCCGTAACACAGGGGGCCATGGGGGAAACCGTGGATTTGGCGGTGGTAAGTTTGTTTCGCTCAATGACATCTCCATTGGGGAAGGAGCCTTGGTGGCGTCTTTCTCGTTCTCTAAAATACTGTTGCCTTGATATTTCTGCTGTCTGTATCCTCACTCGCTTGCTGTTTCTCCTCCTCAGGTGGTGGCGGCTTTGGGAATTTCTACAACAGCGATGGCTACGGTGGAAACTATTCCCAGGTGGACTGGTGGGGAAACTAAGGCGTGCTTTTCCTTCACCTCTTCACACCCCTTCCCCTCATGATTACGGTGGATCACCATGCAAACTCTCACTGAATGGAAACCACGTACCATAGCCAGACTATTTACCCTGTGTAGCTTTGAAGAACTTTGCAGTACATTACCAGCTGTGATTCTCTGACCACATCCAGAGAGGGTGTAATTCCATGAGGATACCAGGACAACTGATGCTGGAACCAGTCTCATGATGTGCTCACCTGTAGAAGAGTGGGTTAAAGGAGACCGTTAATTTGCTTTAGATTCTTGGACTCTCTGGAGGTTTTCCACTATGTTGTCTGATTTCTTTTGTACTAAATGAGAATCATTTGTTTGTTAATGTACTGTGCCTTTAAATTTAGACCTTTTTTCTTTCTCTGTCTGGCTGACATTTGACCTAATTTGTCCCATCATCATTTCCCCCTATTTCGTTTTGGAAGGCAAAAAAGTAGCTTGGATGTAATCAAACCTTGGCAACCTCTGGAATGGTCTGTCACAATCACATATTTAACTTAAATTAATAATGGGCTCTCAAGGGGGGCCTCGCCCTCCGTCATTGGCTTTTACATACTTGCGTGGGAATTGCAAGGAAATAAAAACGTTGAAAGATGTTGCTCACTCTATCCTGGAGAGATACCTGTTAAAGACACTGTAGTGTTCTGAAAATAAAAACCAAGCCATTCCACGAAAGACAATTTTGTTGTGAAGTCGTTGAACTGCACCTGCGCGTCGCTCGGCTCGACAATTGTAACGTTGTGGCAGCTAGTTCAGTACCACTCTAGCTGTTTCTCATTTTTACTTGAACAATTCTGAAGGTAGCAATTGGATCAGTTTTTTCTTTTCTTTTAAGGTTCTTGAACTTGGAGTGAAAGCGTAGGCTTGTGACGACTTCATAAGTGAAAGTTCAAACGGCTACTCTCGGACCACGACGCCAGAGCGGGCTGGCCTTGAAAGTCTAGCCTGTCTCTGAACTAATCCGCATGCTAGTGTTCTTGTTTTTTGGTCAAGGAAATTTTCAAACCAATTTCTGCAGGAGGCTTTTATGTTTGATTCATTTGTTCATTTCTCTTTTCTCTCATTCAAGCTGCGTTGAATTCTGGAAGACATCTCTGGTTTATTTTTTGAGACACGGCTCCCTCCTGACCCCTGTACCCCATAGTTTGGGGCGGATTGGGAAGGATCAAAATAGATGTTAGCGGAGAGGAACCGAGCAGGATGAGACTCTGAGGCTGGGAGGGGTTGCAGTTTTGACTTGTGGTGTTCTGTTTGATTGTAGTGAACGAGGTTCTTCGCCAGTTCCCATCCACCCCTTTAATCCTACGTTATGGCAGCTGTAGTCTCAGGTTGAGGTACTCTAGAAAAGACATCAGCTGACAGTGTGGCCGTCTCTCCGTGAGTATGGCGAGCGGCATGCGTTAAACTAAAGTGCAATAGATCTAATCTCAAGCGTGTTGTGCCTTTTGCTGAAGTTAAAGGCGACCTGATGCATTGACAGTATTGAGGTAACTCGAGAGGAGTGCTGTTACTTAGGTCGAAGCTCTCGTGTGTGTTATGCACATCGAGTTTTATGAAAGTTGTTTTATTGCACATCTAGGGTTTTATATAAATGTCTTGAGTGCGTGTCCTTAAGCTTCCAAATAATGTGTGTAAAGATTGCGAAACGCAGCTTGTTTACAAAAGGGGAAGGTTTCTCCAGGAGTTAACAGGATTGATTTGGGACCAGAGGGATTAGCAGTGGGGAATTTAGCTATTTGCACACAGATTACTAGATTCTACTTTTGCTGCTAATTTGTGTAATTTATTAAGCATTTTTGAGAGATATTTATTTTTATAAGCCTAAAAGTGATAGCAACTTGACCAAAAGACAGTACAAAAACACTGGCACTTGAATGTTGAATGTCACCCGTATGCGTGAAGTTTATACTTTTCGGGGTAGTGTGAGCTTTTAATGTCTAAAGGTCACTATGAATGCAGAAATCCTCATCTGTAATCTGTTTCGCTGACGATTCGTTTCGGTTCGATCAATCGCAATGATTAATTGGCAGCCAAAATTAGAAAGTAAAACAACCATGCCAAGGTTTGAAAAAAATGTTGCAGATATTTTTCTAATTGTGTGTCTGTGCAAAGTGTTCAGATTCTCCAGTTTTTTCCTCCAAATTTCTTTATGTGTCTTTGCCCCAACCCCGTGGATTTCTGGCACACGGCGATCTTAAGTAACACAAATGTGGTTATTCTCTGTTGTTGCATTTGCATATATTGGGCTATGGCGGTCGAGTTCTCTGACAGGTTTGGCCACAAATTCAGTCTTAATTACACAAGTTGTGAATTGTTAAACATGAAATGGGTGGCTTTTAATTCTCCAAATCATGTGCAAGAACTTCACCGGAGCCCTTAGACTTCGAGTATTTGCTTTGTAATAGGTTAGAGGCTGTGCACTGCACGAAAAATGAGATGTTTATTGTATGATTTTACCAAATTAAAGTTGAAATTGCAAATACAGCATTCGTTCAGTGTGTTTGCAGGATGTCTTTAGCATATGGGTCTCTTCATAATGCGTTGTCTTTTGTCATCGTTTTACACCGAATGAATACTGATAATAAAAACCTGCTATATCTTACTTTTCTATACTGTGTTTTGTGCTTATAATTTTACAAAACCATGCTTGGAGTATGAAAGTTTAAAAGATGTTTTGCACCCTGACAATCAAACATCAGAAGCGGCTAATCCAAGTGTTCGCTGTATCACAGTCAGGTATGCTGGAGCCGGTTTAGATCTTAAGCAGAGTAAGACCTGGAGATCCCTGGTTTAAGACTAGACCCATATCTTAATATATGAGTGGGATCATTTTGTCAAGATGTATACCAGTAATGTTTTTTATTTGTAAAGGATGTTTTTTTTAAATGGATTCAAATATTCTCTTTACCAGAGCCTAGTCCTGGTTTAAGACAATCCCTGCCCCGGAATGCACCCCTTAAGATTTCGTTGTTGATTTTAAATGTCTTGCCTATCACGTGTTATTACGCTTTAATTGTGTAATGCATGAACTAAATCTGTCATGTTGTTTAGACCAGGAGTTCCCAACATTTTCAGCCCGCGACCCCCAAAATAACTGCCAGGGACTCGAGTCCCCCACTACCTTCGGAGGTGGATCAAGTTTAAAAACATTGCGCGCACCGGCGTTTATTAGCTTTGTCCACACACATTATTGTACCTCGGAGTGATTTATGCAGCGCTTCTCCGGCCCCCTGCGTTGTCTTTGGTCGATATTACATTTACGCAGTTGGCAGACGCTTCTATCCAAAGGGACTTGCATTGAATTATTCATTTCATTCATCCTATACATTTTACATAGGTATTTTCAATCCCCTGAGTTCGAACCCACAACCTTGCGTTGTTAACTTAATGCTCTTACCACTGAGCTACAGGGAAGCTGATATTAACCAATGTTTCATTACAAAGTGCATTTTCGTGTGCAGCGTGCTGAAGGTTAATTTATAGGACAGTTCTTTCTGATTGTCGAATCCATCTGAGCCATGTGATGTATCACCACGTGAATCACTTTACCGTTGTATCACTCCGCCATTAAACTAGTCAGATTGATGAACTGACAGTAAAACACACGCACGTTTGTCAATGTTTCCTCTCTAGAGCAACTGACAGCGATCAGAAATGATGTAAAAGGTTACAGCGCCGGACCCGATGGTCTTGGTTGCGAATTAACACATAGGAATGCGAAATAATAAACATAACTGCCAAAAGATCCGCCAAAAAAGTGCATACTGAACCTATAAACAACGGACAACGTACCGCAGTGCAATGAGATTAACCTACTCTCGATGAGTTGACTTTCACAATCTCTCCTTTTCATTCACACGCAAGTTTTGTCTTATTATTACTCATTAATAACTTCACCACTGACCTAATGACGGGCCGGAATTATGAACGGAGGTTTGTGTAACTGTTATGCTGGGCTGTAATTAGTGGCGGAAGAAAGTAGATCCTCATGTCTATAAAACCGCAGGGTTATGACGACCAAAAACAGTGTATTTGCATAGAAGACATTGTTGTGCAGTGTCCCCTTTAAGAGCTGGCCACGCCCCTCTGTACCTCTCGCTGTGTGGTGTGAAGGACTGTGTGATGAGAGCCACACTAGATGAGCAACTTATCATGTTGTTATAATTTGATTTCCTTTATTTTGTGACGCTCAAGAGTAAATCCCTCCTGTATGAGAGGAGTGTGTCTGCCAATAAACATGTGGGATGCAGACACAAACCAACACAATGAATTTAAGATTTACACGAGTGATTCTATTTACTAAGTAAAGAAACAGAAACTGTCATTTCAAAGCATTGTAACTGTTTACACTCACTGAGACTTGAAACAATAAACAGCTCCAACTTTAACATTCCAGAACAAATGTGAAGTGGAATTAAAGCCATAAGAGCATCACAGTCACTTAAAGAATGAAGAAAATTTGACAAACAGCTTTACGGCGGTTTGTGTTTTGACAGATAAGGGATGTTTATTCAAATACATTCTGGTGTTGTAGACCGACTCTGAAGCTTCAGTGTTGAATGTTAGACGTGTGTAGGATTAGACCCGTCCAGGTTAAATCTCTCTTTCATCTTCACTTTCTGCAATCAAACCCACTGAAAACAGTCAAGTAAAGCAGTCTTCTGTGAACCGGCGTGAGCGTGTAGAGTAACTCCAGGAACCACAGGACATCACCACAAACTCAAGAAGCAAGACCCAGGAAGAATCCACCAACAAATCCACTGGAAATAACAAGGTTTTTCTTCACAAATTCAGTAGCCTGAAAAATAGATGTGGAGTTTTTAATTTAAAGAGTGAAGTTAACAATAAACTGTTATCATTTTACTATAGCTTACCATCAAATAAAGTCTGATCGAAAGGCTAGACTTAAGCGCTTAAAATATGGAAGAAGTCAGATGCACCAATGTGACCCTAACTGATCATTACTCATCTCACATGTGCTTTAGTCAGAAAGGTGATCATAATAATAAATAATAATGATTAATGATAGGAGAGTTGTCTTTACCTCCTCAATAAATGTGTTTATCTCAGGAGCTGCTTTATTGGCTTTTTTCTTAAGATGCCTCTTTGCTTTATTAACGTCTTTCTCAACTTTCTTCCAGTTAATTTGGACGTAGCCGCTGTGATTGGCTATCTGCGGGACAAAACATCTTCAACCGATTAGAACATTTCGTCATAAATACAAATACAAGATATTGTGATGTAGTTCTTGCCTGCAGCAACAGAAATCCTCCTCCTACAGCTGTAGCTGTGACTTTCCCCAGCCGCTGAAACAGATATCCTGCACACCTGCCCGTGAGTAGAGTGAACAAAAAATATATATATATACAAACCCAACCAGACAAACCAGAGGAATGAGCACAGTGTCATCTGTTGGAGTAAACTCAGTCATTTGTGATGTTTTACACAGCTTATGAAATACATAGTGCGGCTGTACAGAGAATGTGAAGCTACGCCACGCTGTGTAGAATGTTGCGCAATCTTAGAAGGTTCGTTGCTAGTGCGTTCACCGCAGTGTTTTGTATTTCATGTTTGATTAGAAGATGTTACTTTGGTCGGTCATGTGGTGTTAAAAACTGCATTAGCATTAAGCAGAGTCGTTCAGGATAATCCCCTGGTTCTTCACATTTGATTTCTCCACATATCAAACAAAATAAGTAATGGTAAATATCACATAATAGAAGTGGAGTATGATCCTCCCAAGATGGCGGCGCCACTGCAACATGCAACATAGGGCGTGATGTGAGCTTCATATTCTCTAAAAGCTGCACTGTTGACAGCTTCGTGGCATGAACAAAATATGTTGGGATGTATCTGTGGCCTTTTTTTAGTTCATATGCAGGATTATTAGATCATGTACTGTAAACATATACATACCAACCCGTGACGCCACCCATCACAATCTGAGTGGCAACAGAATACTTCTCAGCAATGGGGCCAGAATTCTTTCCAAACACTGTGCTCCACCACTGTTGACTGCGTGCATACGTCGTCAGATCTAAGATCTCGTATGTGTCGTCTTCTTCACCTGGAGCTGTGTAGTGAAACATGGTAACAAGTCACTCAATAAAGCAAATGTGAAACCGAAACACTGCAGTAGTGTGTCTGTGTGGGTCAAGAAGCGTTCCTCGATTCATTGACTTATGGATCTGCTGGGCTTATCCACAGTCAAAACTACACTATATAATGCTGTTGTGTCTTTGTTTTGAAAACTGTATGAGTAGAACAACAGAGATCCGAGTTATATTTCAGGCTCCATTCTCAGCAGTCTACTTGGGTCAATGAGAAGCTGCTGGATTCAGCCTCGTTGTCATCAACCAACCTGAGAAAATCCCTGCACGTTAAACCCGATGTTATGTTTCAACGCGACCGTGATAACTCTGTGTTTCTAATGCATATGTGACACAAGCTCGATTACCTTTTCCGTGTTGTTGTTTTTCCGCCATTTTGGTTACATGTGTGACGTCATGTGACGTAACAGCTGAGAGAACACGCGCCGCCTATACAGCCACGTCAATGTTTAAAACATTACATTCATAATCATAACGCATTTCCACCTGCTGACGAGTTTGTAGTCTATATTTCGATTTAATTCTTATGTTTGCAGTCTAAACCTTCAATGGGAAATATAATCTTTAAACACTAACAGTATAACAGATTAGGGTTAGAATATAACAGTTAACTGAATTGACTCTATAGTTAGACTGCATTAACCGTTGGCTCTCTACATGAAACTCTTTGGATAAAATCGTCTGCTTAATGAGTAAATGTAAATATGTTACATATATTTATTATACAGTTTGTCACATGTATTTGTCCAATTTTTTATTTGATATACAATTCATAATTTTCGCAAATTTATGACAATGGAACAGAAGAACCCCAAATATGTGACAATCAGAATTAACTGAAATTTTACCATTTTTTAAAACCTAACCTTTTCTAACTGGATTTCATAAAAACGTAAATGAGATTCAGTGTTTGAGGTAAAACATTCACATCTGTTTCTTTGCGTGTGCACTTTAATAAAGGCGAGAAGCTTTTGGTGAACCGTGGCAGATTAAAACGAACAGTTTTTAGGAAATAAATTACCTAAAGGATTGGACCACAACATTTTAGGACAAGGGCAGTGACGTGACTCCGTTCTCGATAGACATTGGCTATTTTTCCCAAAGAGGGCGTGTCGACGGGGACGGCGTGGGTTCGCCTGTGTGACACAATTACAACAACTTTAATCTGGTGTCGGACACAAGTTTGACATTGTTTTAATAAACTGAGATTTTTTTAAATGTTCACGGGTCGCAGCTCACGCACGAAACATTTGCTTACTACGTCGCACGTTTTATTCCTCAAAATGTGAGAAGACGACCCGCTGGAGGGCTAACGCACATCTTACGGGGGTTTTCAACCCGAAGCGCCTTTTTACGGGGAAAAGTTTATATTTGTCGTGGCTTTTGGACGCACCGAGCTCGACGTCTCTATTTGACGGTGCGATTCCATGAAATCGTGCCGAGTGTCGCTCGCCGTCGCTGCTGCTGGTGATGAGGAGAAGAAAATGGCGGCGGGAAAAGCGAGTGAACCCGAGGAGGACGCGCCGCGGCTGAGCGCGCAGGAGAGTGACACTCTGGCCCGCATCGACAGGTGGGGAACGTCGCTTAACGGGGACAGTGTATGCGCGGAGTTTTGCTTTTGTATGTTTCTGCATGCGGGAAGTGTTTTTGATGATCCGGAGCGCTGTATGTGTGTGTGTGTTCGCAGCTCTCTGTTCGGATTTCAGCGGCTTCATGAAGATGGCGCCAGTATGAAGGCCCTGCTCATAAAGGTAAAGACATGCGTTTAAATTCACGCACCGCACCGCTGCTTCACAACAAACGCACGCATCGCACCAAACATCGCATTCAGTTGTCAGTAACGTTACTTGAAACGGTCCGCACGGTTTGGGTGTGAGAGCCGCGTTTGACGTGCACGACGCGGCGCTGCTAAGCGCTCAGCTAACGACTTCTTATATGTGCACAGTTCAAAGCGTTCGTTTGCACTTCATGTTGATTTGTTCGCGTGTGATTGCAGCGACAGATCAGAAATCACTTCCCACACCTTTAACTTTATGAACTTGTAAGCAGCGGTGTGTGATTGGCTGTCAGTGGCGTCTAAACGCGTCTGATCGCAGCTGTTCGCTTGAGTTTAACGCTTTAAACGAGTTAACAGTGAGTTTGTGTCTGCTTGTGTCACCACAGCCTTTGGTGATGTGACTGAAACTCTGTGTGGTGATATAGTTTGGGTCTGTCATCAGTGTACACATCCTCGAGTCCAGGCCTGCGTGTGTCGCGAGAAGCGACGCGTCCGTCCGTCCGGCCGGTTCACTCATATTAACGTCATGATTCCCGTTTGATTTAATGTGCACCGGCCTCAGTTCAGGCGTTTTTATGCTTTTTACCTTCAGTACCCGAGACGAACAAACCTTCACCGTTCATCATACACATGTGCTCGTGCAAGGGAACGCAAACCGGCCATTTGTAACGTTACACATGTCGCATCCAATCGGGGCAATAATGTGGAGGTGTAGTGCACATAAGTCGGGTTGTGTGCGGTGCTAATGGCTGCTTGGGTCGGCCCAAGATGGCGGGGTGGGGAGGGGTGAGAGAGCGCGTTATAATGCAGAAAGAGAAGCGAATAAAGCTGCAGAATGTGCAGCACGCATGCACGCGACATAGGTCCCTGCTGTGTTGGTGTCATGCAGGGCTGCAGTAGCTGTTGGCCTGTAGTGAACACTAGAGAGTGAACACTAGAGAGTGAAGAAAGCCCCAGTCCTGTGTTGCAGTTAATAGTGTAAACACCACAGTGTTAGAAAGCCGCTGCACACATGTCAGGTGTTTCTGTGACTTCATTTGCACACTAGACCCCTTCACTTTCACTCTGACGTCACAGTCAGGTGTTTAAAACCCAGTGAAGATTCCTCACAGACCTCAAAGATTTGCACACGCGTGTTTATTCACTTCATACATGACTGAGGAGTCTTCAGCTTTCATCCTGCAGTGACTGTGAGATGGCAGCAGACAACATGTTGTAAACACTTTATTTTCTTACGCAGTCATGTGATTAAGTTAAATGAATCTAACAATAATGATGCTCTGAGGTGTATTGTAATGTTTTCAGTGGCTGATGTTTGTTCTTTATGATTATTGTAAAGAGTTTATTGGAGGTTGTACGCAGTCAATTATAAATGTTTACTGAGAGGAGGAGGAGACCATCGCTGTGTGTGCGGCTTTACATACATTATGGAGTCAATGTGAGCCTTATTTATGACTTTCTGTCAACACCCTTCTATGTAGAGGATCATTACATTATTACAGCGGGTGAAGAAGATTTTGTCAGCAGTATTAGATTGTTTGTTTTATTTTATATCATTGGTCACGTTGTAGCTTTCCAACATTGTAATTCTTTTCTGCTCATTTTTCTTTGTTGGTTTGCAGATCTCGCATCATTAAACGGCTGCTTTTGTTTTCCCAGACCTCATCGCTGTTGCTCTGTCTTTCCTTGTGTCCATGTGCAAATATCTGACACAGAAATAGAGTTTTCCTCTGTCCTGACAGTGGGTTAGGGACATGTGAGGTTTCCTCCTGAAAGCGATGACCCATGCTATCAGACGTCTCATCACCCGTCTGTGCAGTTGTATGATATTATTGTCATGTTGTTTATTCTAGTAATGTTGTATTTCTGCTGTTTATAAGTGATCGGTAATATCTCACAAAAGAGTGCTGTTATAAACAACATCTTCAACTTTAAGGCCCTCTCCTTCATCAAAGGAACATTTTGGGAATGTTATTGATTACATCAGTGGGTTCTGTATCTTTGGATGCTGTTTGGGATTTTCATTAGTTCAGAAGTGCAGAATAAAGATGAGGTAATTCAGCATATGTTATAAGCCCAAAGTAAATACTCAAACCCCATCATAGTGTGGTTGTGTAAAAGTCTTCATAGAATCATGTGATTTGTCTGTCAGTTTGAGAGCTGTGTTGTTGGTTTCTGGTGATTTATTGGTGTTTATTTAATGCTGCTGGATTCTGTGTCAGTGTGCTGTTGACTTCTTCTGTGGTTAAATTCAGCCGTCCACATGATTAAACGAGCACTTACGGCCCAAATCACTAACATTGAGTCATGATTCTCAGATATGGTTGTGTCATGTCCAGGAGTTCTAAATTTGACAGTTTTTGTGGTCTATTCTATTTATTTATTTATTTATAAAGCTGGAACAAGATATTTTTGTAGTCGTTCATTTGGGCCACTAGTCGACTACTTTGCACTTTTGATATTCATTGAAGTATTTCCATATACACTGGGGAATGGGGACATCAGATGATGGATGAGAAAGAGGTTTCATTGCTCAAATTGTTCTATATTACAGAGATGTACAATACACAACCATTAGAATGAGCCTTTAAATTATGAATAAAGGGCATAATGCAATCCACTGTGACGCCTCCAAAACTTATGATGATATAATAGTGAGATCGAAAAAGATGCAATAAATATCAATATGCAAACGAACCGAAACAGCAAACTAAAATATTATTGCTCAAACCAAAAAGGCCAATAAACACTTAAAGAAACCTTTATTTCTATTGGATCAGACTTCAAAAACAGCCTACATTGTTAAAATCAAGTATTTTCTTCAAAAACGAAATTGAAGCAATATTTTTAAACATAGAAAATAAAATAAATAAATACAGCAAGCTGAACAACCTAAAAGAACAAAATATCAGCGGCAATAACCCCGAAAGAAAACTGAGGTAAGAACGCAAAAAATAGGCATAAATAAATACATTCAATACATGATATAAACAAGCATTAAAGAATTCATCAAAGAATAAAGCATTTTCTTTACTCGCCTCACTTTGTCCTTCGATTTCAGCGTCTCTGCCATCAGTGCTCTTCTTCCTAAAGACGATATCACGGAGGACATGGAGCTCAGCCGACAAACTCATGTTCCAGTAAACACTAAATGTTCAGTATAATAAAGCGTATTATGTAGAGAAAAGCAGAAGCCCAGAACATGAATGTAAAGCGCTTCTACACTTTCTTTAGTGATCTTTTTTGATGCACTTTCCGTTCACCTTCTAGAGGGGCTTGTTGGCATTTACATGGTATGCTTTATTAAAGTGTTTACTGAATTTGGTCTTGATTGATTAATCCACGTTTAGCCGTTTAGAACATCTCAGGAGCCCAAGTTTCTCTGTCTTGTCAGGAAGTCTGCGTTCTGTGTCCCGCACGCAATGAAGCTGATGCTGCACTGATGTCAGAGACGTGGAAGAGATGGAGCACCTGCGCTTAACACATCTGCTCAAAGAAGGATAGCATTCCAGACATCATGTTACTCTCACACACTAGGACAAATAAACATTTGATGATCCTTATAACAGCATCCCTTTATCCAAGTTAACAGCAGTGTTGGAGCTGACAGCCATGTTTAGTGACTAACGTTGTGTGTACGTGTTTAAAAGACAAGCTGCGACAATTGACTTATTAAAATATCTAATGGAATAATGAATAGTGGACTTCAAAGGGGCAGGAATGTTGTCATGTTCCTTTAACTAATGGCTTTTGGAGTTTTTGGACTGTCAGAACTGGGAATACCTTGTAAGCCGCAGTCACGTTTAATAAATTTCTGATCTATAACGGTGACGTCACCAAACACCCATATATCACAGCATCTGTATTTTGAATCGCGCATAAGACAAAGAATTATTCCATCTGTTTGGCCAACTTTGAGGTGTGTGTTTGTGTGATGATGGGCGCTGCTGAAGATTCTTGCGTGTGGTGTTTTGTTGTCTCTCAGGCCGTTCGCTGCTATGAATCTCTCATCCTGAAATCTGAAGGAAAAGCAGATCCAGAAGTCTTCTGTCAGCTGGCTCACTTCAATCTCTTGCTGGAGGAATATCCTAAAGGTGATATTAAAAAAAATATTGGAAATATTAGATATATGATATATATATGATATTAGAAAGACAAACATGTAATCACAGATAATAAATACAGTGGGCATTTACAAATGTTCTTTCTAAAAACATTCAAAACTAAATAACAGAATAGAAATAACAAGTAATTATGGGAGTTAGGTTCAAATCCAAAAGGAATGACTGAAGGACATGCTAACATATGAATTCTCTGATTGGCTGCTGTATTCTGTGCACAATCACACTGCCGATGAGCAGAAATGGACAGCTGTAATTGTAATCCTGATTAGTGTTTGGATTAATTGTGCAGCCTTAGTTTGCGTTGTGTCGTTGACAGTAAACAGTCACAGTCATCAAATAAAAAATACAATATCTTGGATTGCGTGTAACAGGCGCTAAACTTATGAAAATCGCTGTTAACTGATTTTGATGTCAAGTGTGTGTGTGTAACTGTGTTTTGTTTGTGTCGCAGCATTATCAGCGTACCAGCGGTACTACAGTTTACAATCAGACTACTGGAAGGTGAGTCTTTACACACACACTACATCACTTGTGTTTGAGAGAGTTTAGTGGTTAATCTTCTGAATCTGTGTGTGTGTGTGTGTGTTTGTTTGTGTGTGTGAAAGAGAGAAAGTTGAGTGGTTTTCACATCACCTCATTGACGGTTTCAGGTGGTTTTTAATTTTATGTAAATCTGTCACAGAACAGTCACCATATCAAAAGAAATGAGATGTTTGCATTTGACTCTGTTTACAGCTGTATCAGATCAGTATGAGACACGAGTGTTTGTGTGTGACGGCGTGTAAACATGTAAATCTTCATCTTTTATAGAACGCTTCCTTTTTATACGGCCTCGGTATGGTTTACTTTCATTACAGTGCATTTCAATGGTGAGTACATACAGTGAGCACATGATACACATCCAGTAAGAATGAAGGAGTATGTTATAGTCTACCGTAGATCAGAAAACATGGTCTTAATGTGATTTGTTTTAAAGCAGGTGATCCTTGTTTGTGATTGGTCAATAGCTGTGGTTGATTCTCACTAAAGATCAGGTACTCAAAGGATGTTTGTTTGTTGTCAGGGCGATCAAGGCCTTTCAAGAGGTGCTGTACATCGACCCCAGCTTCACTCGAGCTAAAGAGATTCACCTGCGCCTCGGACTCATGTTCAAAGTCAACACCGACTATGAGTCCAGCTTAAAGGTACCGCTCGAGCGTCAGCATCAGTCACTTTCAATGATTAGCATCTGTGACATCATGAACGACAGACAGCTGTCTCACATCATGCTCTGTAGCTGGATGTGGGGAGACAGGAAGTGATGTCACCCTAACCCTCAGGAGAGCAAGAGCAAGTTTATAGATCAGACTTGTGTTTCTGACATTTCTTCTGTATCTTAGTGTTGTTTGATCTTACATTAAATGTTGAAGGCCGTGTGTCCAGCAAATCATTTTTAAACACCAGACGCTTCTCTAGCAGAAAACGTGTCCCGTGAACGTGTTTTTGAAGTGCAGCGTTTGCTAAACTGAGGTGCTTTGGTTGCTGTGAAAGACTTGGATCCTCAGAAAGTAGCTATATTAACTTCTGCGTTATTCTTCAATAGCTGTACAGGTCCATGAGAACATGTCGTCGTGTGTCACGGTGTGGTGTCGGTCCTACCCCTCCGTCATTGTGATTTGACAGCATGAGTCATTAATGTGTGTGGCATGAACAAACGTTCGGTGCCTTGTCGTTTCATATTATGAAAATATGATTTGTTGAACACACGGCCTTATTGTTCTTTTCAGTGTTTGTAGTTTAAGAAACTTAAATGTTGGTTGATATCACGTTCTGAAGAATTGTTAAAAGAGTGCACTGGGTGTGTATCATTATGATGATGAACTGCTTGTTTTCTGTGTCTGTAGCACTTTCAACTGGCGCTCATAGACACCAACCACTGCACTTTGTCCAAAGCTGAGAGTAAGTACACACACACACACACACACATACACCTTCAGCGATGGGAGATTAGACACGAGTGTGTCTGACATGCTGAATGTCACACTTCTAAACATTAAGTCACATGACTTCACCTGCTCATCTGGTGCACTGATGTCGAGGCCCTCTGTAATGTCATCAATAATGTTTGGGGTCAAATTCACATTTTAGAGCTCGGCATAACTAAGAAGTTTCATATTTGTTATAGAACTAATTGAAAAGCAAAACACTATTAAAAAACTCTTGATTTCAAGATTTTAGCGCATTTTATGTCATCTTTAGGCCCTTATGAGCCAATGACAGAATACACAATGTTGAGCAGGACCAGTCTGTATCAGCTGTAAGTGTTGCCGTGGAAACAGTAGAGCCTGCTGACGATGATCGTTTGTGAAGGATCTTGTGTTCTAAACCTCTTCTTTGTTTCTCTGTTTGTAGTTCAGTTTCACATCGCACATTTATATGAGATTCAGGTGAGTCCTCCTGCATGTGATATCTTTGACTAGCCCTACCGCTGCTTTAAACATTAGCTTGTCATAATGGTGTAGGTTGTTGAGGCGTTATCACAGCACCACCTCATTGCTAAACGTGCATCTTAATTGATGTTTTCTGCGTGACTTTAGCCTTCATTTACATTTAGGGCACACAGTTACAAACTTCTGGTTTGGATGCTGAAAAACGTCAGAGTTTTAGGAAATCAATTTAGGAAAGCAAAAAGATTCAGCGCACTTTTGACCACCGTTAACATTTTTCTTACCATGGTAGTCAATAATGTCCCAGAACTGAAAATGATTGACATGTTTCCAAATGTCTTTCTGTTTTTAGAAGAAATGTGTACAGATTTGGAACAACTTGGGAATAATTCATGACAGAAGGGTCATATTTTGGTCGAGTATTCCTTAAATAGAACCTCACCTAAAATAAACCTTTTTCAAAAGAAATAGTTTTTTTAATCACACATTTAATATTAAAAGGATTCAAGTGTTCTTATTTATCACTATGCAATGTGTTTAAAGTCTTTAGTTTGAAAAACATAACATGTACTTCGATATATTTACATTTATGCATTTGGCAGATGCTTTTATCTAAAGCCACTTGCATTGCACTGTACTATACATTTGTTTCTGGGATTGAACCCATGACCTTGGCGTTGCTAGTGCTCTGCTCTAACCTCTGAGCCACAGCAAAGCTACGAGTGCAAGCTGTAGGAAACCTATGCTTAATAATGTTAATAATCTTATCATTTCTAGTGGGTCCTTGTCTCAACTTTAGAGGTCTCGGGGCCCCCCCACTGTAGATGACACACTTGATTTTTCTTGCCTTAGCTCAGGTTATTTTCATGCGCTTTTCATTGTGATATTTGATCTTTCACCTGCCCATCCGATCTGAAGAAGCATTGGCTCAGTACACATGTCATGAGAAGCTCTGTGAGAAGTGGTGTGGGAAGATACTATTGTCTTTAGATGAAATCTCGCGTATGTTGAATATTTTGTTTTGTTGTTGTTACAGAAGCGATACCGTGCGGCCAAAGAGGCATACGAGAGTCTCGTGCAGACAGAGAACTTACCTGCGCAGGTGAAGGCTGCTACCTTACAACAGCTGGGTAAGATCTGAACCTGACTGAAGCGCTGACACTCAAATCTGAAATTCCACTCGTAACAGTTGATCATGACCACGAGTGCCTGTGTGTGTGTGTGTGTGTGTGTCAGGCTGGATGCATCATACGGTCGAGCAGTTGGGTGATAAAGCTAATAAAGACAGCTACGCCATCCAGTGTCTCCAGAAATCCCTGGAAGCGGATCCAAACTCGGGCCAGTCCTGGTATTTTCTGGGCAGGTGAGTTTCATGCATGTAAATGCTGTCAAGATGAGGCGTGTCGGTTGATGGCTAACGTTGAGTTTTGGGCTCTTGGATAGGTGTTACGCCAGTATTGGGAAGGTCCAGGACGCCTTCATCTCGTACAGACAGTCCATTGACAAATCAGAGGCCAGCGCAGACACCTGGTGCTCTATCGGGTGAGTGCCTGTCATTCTCTTTTATTGTGCTAGCACTGACCGCTCTGTTTTCTTTATTCCTGCTCATAGCTGTCTTGATGATACTTAGGGCGGTTTCACAGTAGCACTTTAGGTGCGCACCCGGGTTTGATTGACGTCAGAGTTCATTTTGTTTGGATGATGTGAACGCCGTCCTTGCGCATCCGTGAACTGTACCGGAGTCTGCTTAAAAAGGGAGGTCTGGGGTGCAGTTCATGTAAACACAATCGTACCAAATGGAGAAAGTGATGTATTATTTGTTAAAAATGTTTGCTTGTGTGTTTAACTCACTTTGCTGGGGAGTGTGACTGATGCGCTGAAAGCCGAGAGCTACAGGTCTCATTTCTGGTGGTCTTCAGTGTTCTTAAGAGTATTTGCCGTATATTCATAAGACAGACCAAAGTTGGGTTATGTACTTAACTTTTGGAAACAAAACTAACGGTTCTAAAACATAAGTGTATCAAAGTGAAGTGAGCAATGTTATGCATTTTGCCGCCGCCTTCTGCTTCTATATGACCTGCGGTTCAGACCCAAAGAAAATGATATGAAGGCAGTCCAGCGGTGTGAACCTCACTTTAGTTTAATACAGATGCAATCTTTCCACGCGTCTGTACTGTGACGCTTCATTATGGACACGTCTGTTTTGCTTTGCGTTCGTAATGGTGTACTCGCATTTGTCTCGTAGCGTGTTGTACCAGCAGCAGAATCAGCCGATGGATGCGCTGCAGGCTTACATCTGCGCCGTCCAGCTGGATCAAAGTCACGCGGCCGCCTGGATGGACCTGGGCACGCTGTACGAGTCCTGCAACCAACCCCACGACGCCATCAAGTGCTACGTCAACGCCACGCGCAGCAAAACCTGCACCAACTCTGCCGCGCTCGCCACCCGCATCAAATACCTGCAGGTAAGCGTGAGTGGACGCGCTCCAGGTCTCGGGCTCCTGACGCTTTCACATTGTACGTGGGTCTCCCTACATGTGTTCTCGATATCAGTTCATTTGTGTCATCTTCTTCATTCTTGTTTTGTATGAGTGAGTCAAGTGAGTATTCCTGATATAATATAGTTGTGCGGCCACCCTGACCTTTGACCCTTGACATGGCGGTCGTGTGCTGTAGATGAAACGCACCACCTCACATGGCTGTTAAATGTGTTTTTCACGCGTTTTCGTCCTAGGCTCAGTTGAGTAACCTTCAACACAATAGTCTACAGAGTAAAAGTAAAATGCTTCCTAGTATTGAGGAAGCGTGGAGCCTCCCAATCCCAGCAGAGCTCACGTCCAGACAGGGTGTCCAGAGCGCGGCCCAGCAGGTGAGACCAGATAGACACACAGACACCTCTAGAAATCCCCCACGACACACACACACACTGGTGTAACCACGCTCCTGCTCGCCCTGCCGTTCATTTCACCATTGAACCCTTTCACACATAGAGCTCACTACAGCCTCACGGTCTGTGCAGCACCACCTCTTCAGATAGAAGTGAGCAAAATAATCTTCAGCAATAAAACCACAATCTGGACTGAAGTGATGACGACTCGTGCTTGAAAGGGTTAACGTGTTTCAGTCTGGACGCTGTGGCTCTGATCAGTAGCGTGGTTTCTCTGCGTGGCCGTCCATAGCTCTAGACGTTCATACACACCTGGGTCAAAAATCTCCTTTTGTCTTCACCCTGATGTTGCTGTAGAAAAGTCAAGCGCGGCTCAATTGCCACACAATGAACTTGGCTTTACATGTGAGCATCACACTAAACATCTGATGATTCATTGGATAAAGTGAGCTTGATTGACAGCATTGATCTCATTTTCATCATGGTGAATAAAGACAGACGCTGGTTAAGAGTAAATTATCCACTGATTCTTTTATAATATTCATAAAGTGGTTGGGTTTTTTCACCCAGGCGAGTGTGCGCGTGCATGTGTGTGTGTGTGTAGTTATTAGTACTGCAGAAGTCAAACACGGATGCTATTGTGTGTGTGTGTGTGTGTGTGTGTGTGTTCATTAATGTCACAGTACAATGAGAAATGTCTGATTTCATTGATTCTGATGCTCTCACTCATGCTACATGTTTGGTTTGTTTGCACATCTTCTGTTTTGTTGTATTTTTGGGTGGGACGGTTCATATTCAGGTGCTGCGCTCTCAAGAGATCTGAAGTTAACTCTCTTAACCTTGTTGCAGGTTGAGGTTTACATTATTAAATCATCTTTAGACTCCTAATGTGGTCCACAATATGGTGAAACATACATCAATATTAAAGATAAGACACCCATGAATGAAGATTTTCTCCTGAATGTTAACCCATGAGCTTTTTTTACACCATTCAATCTAGAACTACAATGTTTATTTATTAAGCAGACACATTTCTATCTGACCAGGTTTTGTGTTTCATTAAATTGTGTTGTTCTGAAAGTGTTCAGCAGGCCATGTATCTAACGCAATGTGATGTGTTGAAACCACATTATTGATATAGAGGCGGTTAGCTTGTGTCTTTGCAGTGATTGGACATGTTCATGAGTTTGGTCAAAACGCCATCTGCTGCGTTGTCTTTTGACAGTGTTGGAATGATAGATGTGAATTTCATCATCTTTAGCTTCATGATTATCTGACTGAACACAGTTTGTTAGCACAGACTCTTCAGATTGTTCATCTTGGGTAAAGGATCATAGTATTCATGTACTTCTGTTCCATGTCGAACTTACTGCTTAAAGGTTATAAATACTTCTGCTGTCCAAATTTGTAATCTGTTTTCTCAAGCACTTTAGTGTTCGGTGTGCCCTGAAACGGTGACTGCCGTGACCGTGTTCTTGCCTTTCATTGACATCATGTTTAAATTTCTCTCTCTCTCTCTCTCTCTCTCTCTCTCTATCTCTATCTCTATCTCTATCTCTCGCTCTCGCTCTCGCTCTGTCTCTCTCTCTCTCTCTCTCTCTCTCTCGCTCTCGCTCTCTCTCTCTCTCTCTCTCTCTCTCTCTCTCTCTCTCTCTCTCTCTCTCTCTCTCTCTCTCTCTCTCGCTCTCGCTCTCTGTGTCTCTCTCTCTCTCTCTCTCTCTCTCTCTCTCTCTCTCTCTCTCTGTCTCTGTCTCTCTCTGTCTCTCTCTCTCTCTCTCTCTCTCTCTGTCTCTGTCTCTCTCTCACAGGCGTGTAAACCTCACCCTGGGTCATTAGGGGGGTCTCATGGCTCTGGTCATTCACTTCCCCCTCACTCGAGTCTGGATCAGGGTGAGGATCAGTCCAATCCAGCCAAGAAGAAAAAGGCAAGCCCTGCTAAGGTTTGTTTTGAATGTCGTGATGTTCATGATGTCACTGAGGGTTGACGTGATGATGATGATGATGATGATCTCTCTTGTCTTTCCAGATCTCAGACTCCTGGACCAACAGTCCAGCACAGCCACAAACTCCAAACTGGTACCTGTCTCCTCCGAAGCTTCAGGTAAGCCCATTTTCTTCATCTGACCTCTTTCCCGATCATGTGAGCGGGCACTGATAAACACATCTGATGTTTCAGTTGCTGGAGCAGTTGCGGGAGAACCGGGCGACTCTGAAGGCTCCTCAGCTGCAGGTTCTGGAGCAGATGGAAGCGCAGCTGTCAGCCATGAATCTGCACCAGCAGCAGGTACATCATCTTCTGTTGGACGTGATCACGGAGCATCACATCCGCTATGTTCTGGGTGTTTGGACTTGTTCTGTGTTCAATTAGAGGTTGAGAGAAATGCTTTGCTCTCACTTACAGATGAGGCAAAACTCTTCTGGGCAGATACGACCCGTCGTCCCAAATGGGCCGTCAGTCAATTCCACACTGCCTGCTCATCGCAGCCCGATCGTGCAACCGCCCTGCAGCACTCAGCCACTGACCAACGGTCCCGTTCCACCCGGCCCCCGACCCCCTTCGGTCTGCAATAATCACGTGTCAGGAGCCCGAGCTAACGGAGACGTGCCTTACCTGCACCCCACTGCACTACCTCACAACTGCACAAGCCCGAGACCGCCGTGGAAGAGTCAGCACCTCAACTCCACTCAGGTGAACACATCAACAACACATGCACCCGTTCACTTGATTAGATTTACATCCAGTGTGGAGTTTCTCAGACATATTCCTCATGAAAACTGTTTGGTGTTTCCTATCGGCAGGGGCTTCAGAAAGGTCCAGGTTTGCATTGGGCAGGTCCTAATGGAGACCGGACTATCTCTTCCAGCGCTTCGGCCGAAGGTGGCCCTCACAATCAGGTTGGACATTCCGCCAAGACCCCCTGCGATCCCTCGGAGCCAGCTGTCAATCATCTGTCCTCCCCTTCCTCCGCGGCGTCACCCGCTTCCTCCTCTTCGCACACGGCTACCTCAGGTGCGCCACCCGGCACCCCCCTGACCAAAGAGAGCTCCGCCCTGCCGAGCAACGGTTCCACGGCCGCCAACCATCACAGTCCAGGCCGCAGGCCCGCTTCCACGTCTGCTTCTCCGGTGGCCCATTCCACAGACAATCCGCCGGTCTCCGCTCTCCTCGGAAGCAAAGAGAGTCTGGCCGCAGGCTCGTCACTAGCGGCTCCGGGTGGTTCGGACGCTTCTTCTCCCATCTCAGCATTGTCCACCGCATCCCCCTCGCCCCGCTCCGCTGAGCCTGCGGTCGGCCTCAACAAGCCCAGGTCGGCCGTGGCCGGTCTCTCTGGCCATGTCACGGTAAACGGAAGCGGGGGAGTTTGTTCAGAAGACTCTCGGAGCCCAGTGAAAGTGGAGCCGCCGGAGCTCACCTTTAAAGCGGCCAGATCTCACAAACCCCCTCACGCGTCATCTACCGTCTCCATATACCCGACATCTGTAGACGTCCTGAAGGCCTGCAGGTTAGTGTACACCTCCGTCGTTTGCTGTACGTAAGAAGTGTCTGCTAGCTTGATGTCGATTAGCGATGTGATCAGAGATTGGAGTCATTTCATTCTGATGTGATCACAGCATGTCCAGTCACATCTCTTTGAAATATAACCCCGCCCCCTTCTGCACAGGAAGGCTTTGTGTTCTCTTTCATCCCGCTTACCGTGATATACACAGAAGAGATTTTTTTTGTGGTATACCTGCATACTTAATAGCCCCCAGAGTAATGTCATGTTGTTTCACACACACGCCTGCTAAGCTTTGAGTTGAGATTGTATGTCATAACACATGTCGTCCTCCTAGGATTCTTGGGAAAAATGGTCTGTCGAGTAGCAGAATCCTGTTAAACAAATGCCCGCCGCCACGCCTCCCTCCTCCTCCTTCACCCACTCTGCCTAAAGACAAACTGAATCCACCCACGCCGAGCATCTATGTGAGTAAACGGCGCGTTAAACCTTAACGTGAGCAGATGATTCCGACCACTCTTATTGGCTGAAGGTATGTGTTGTTTTAAAGGCCTTTGTCTTGTTGTTTTCAGCTGGAGAACAAGAGGGACGCGTTCTTCCCTCCGCTGCACCAGTTCTGCACAAACCTGTCTAACCCCGTCACGGTCATACGTGGCCTGGCAGGAGCTCTCAAACTCGGTTAGAAGTTTAGAATGTGAAAGAGTTCAGTGATGTTTGACTGCTTTGGATGAGTGATTGACAGATCATCAGCTTTACAGTTTCTCTGTTACAGCTCTCAGATTTGGTTCCAGTTTTGAGCTCTGTTTATCCCAGTGGTTCTCAAACTTTCCGTTGTAAGGCCCCCTTTGTGTTGAGGACATCGCTTTGTGGCCCCCCAAATCACCCAAATCAAATTCTGTTATAAAGTGCGGTTGGCGGTCTTATTTTTCTGATGTTTGATTGCAAAACATTTGTGTTAAATTTCAATATTTCATATAATGCCACAAAATCTGTGTCCGTCCCCTGGATCCATCTGGAGATCCCAGTTTGAGACCCACTGGTTTAGCTGAAGAGATAATGCAGAAGGGTGTGTCCAGTCAGACCGCTAGAGAACTCATTAGCTAGTTGTTCTACAAACCATTTGTTTTATGTTCCAATATTTTGTGTTGGGTTTTTGTGACTTTGAGCAGATCTGGGCCTGTTCTCCACTAAAACTCTGGTAGAGGCGAATCCAGAGCACCTGGTGGAGGTGAGGACGCAGCTGTGTCAGCCGGCTGATGAGAACTGGGACAACAGCGGCACGAGGAAACAGTGGCGCTGTGAGAGCAGCCGCTCGTACACCACCATCGCCAAATACGCGCAGTACCAGGCTGCTTCTTTTCAAGAGTCTCTGCGGGTACGCAGCCAGAATTAGTGTTGATGTCTTCACCGCAGTGACCAGTGAGTGAGTGAATGTGTGAATGTGTTTGTGTTTCAGGAAGAGAACGAGAAGAAAGGCCAGAAAGAACATTCAGACTGTGAGATGACCTCATCAGAACCGTGAGCCTCGCTCTGATTCTTTCCTTTTGTGTTTGTCTGTGCCGTTCTGTAATTTTTAACTGGCATTTTTCAATCCGTTTAAGTGTTTCTAGAAGAAGAGGTCCCTTCAAACAGATCAAGTTTGGCACCAACATTGATGTCTCCGATGAAAAAAAGTAGGTCTCCGTCTTTGAGTTATTTAGAATCTCACTTCTGGAACTTCATAAACACTGTGATTGGTAGAATGCTGACATGAGGGAAACTGCTCGTAGCATCAGATTAATAGTGTAATATCCAGTGACAATATGGCCGGCAGCCATATCACCCTGAAGCCCAAGACTGGTTGCCCACTGAAGCTAAGCAGGTGTAAAAGAGTCTTTAGCCTCCTCGCTAGAGCGCCCGACTCCAATGCAGAACCGACCCAGTTCGAGGCCTGCTTAGAGCGGTGGGGAGCGTTCCGGTTACACAAACATGAGTCTGGTCCTCGCCTGGGTGGGAGACCTGCTGGGAAAAGCGAGGTTGCTTCTGGAAGATGGTGTTCTGGCGCAATATGGCTGCCGTCGCATCATCCAGGTGGATTCTGCACATTGGTGGTTGAGGAGAGTCCCCTCTTCCATGTCAAGCTTTGAGTGTCCAGAAAAGCACTTTATAAATGAATTGAATTGATCGTAGAGGTGAGGGATGTCATATTTGATAGTACGTGTGTTAAAGTGAGGCCAGCAGACTGAACACAGATTTGCGGTTGTTTTACTCAGGGAAGTGGTACGGAGTTCAGTTTTTTACCTCGCTGGGATCACCCACGGAAATAGCATACATTTTATTTATTTTCGTTTGTGGCGGGTTGGGGAAAATCATACAGGTGCCCAACAGGATCCTTTCTGCGCTCTCTACGTCATGCACACGCTTGTTATAAATGCAGAGCGACCGCTTCATTCAGAAGAACATCATTTAGGGAGTTATCTTTATGTTTCTAGAGAGTCCAAGCAGACTAATAGAAGCCAAACACGACTGTTTTGGTACTCTAACATGTGTGTGGTGTCTTTTTTTTTAATGAAGTGGGGAGCTTAACAGCGTCCCCAGTCTGGAAGTTGAGACGTCTATATGATATGATTTAACATTAAAACATGATCTGTATACAGAGACATTTGATGGCTTGATACTATACAAATGGCGGATCTAGTCACTGTAATATAAATGTGTTGAAGTCTCTACTGAAAGCATACATTTAAGTGAACTAAAACCGCAACATGCATGCTTTGGAAAACATGCGTAATAAACGCTGTAAGAATGACATAGATGCGCCATCTAGTGGCTGTGTATGAAGTGAGGCCTCAATATTCTCTAGTTTTTGTGTTCAATTATTGTTAGAGGAATTATTGCTGATTACAATAAAATGTAAAGTAGGCCTAGTATAAACTACTCAAGGGCCGTTTGTAAATGCCATCTTATTTGACATTAGCATAAGATATTTGCACAAACCATCAACCTATTTTATTAAATATTGTTTAGGTGACTGTTATATAATGTAACAATGTTATAATAAACATTTGATCTGATATTTCCAAAATTGGCAGACGGAATTGGGAAGTTATAATAGTTCGTTTTTGTGTGCTAAGAGAAAAAGATCTATTTTTGGCAGACCGTTTCCTGTTTTTAATCATGTCACATTGAATGAGAAACATGAAAGACTATGTTTGGGGGGGTTGGGTTAGGGTGTGTTCGGTCTTCCTTCTTTGTTGTCCTTGGCTGATCACATGCCTGATTCCTGCAGGTGGAAACTGCAGATGCAAGAGTTGAGTAAACTGCCTGCGTTTGCGCGGATGGTCTCTGCAGGTAACTTGTTGAGTCACGTGGGTTACAGCATTCTGGGAATGAACACGGTGCAGCTCTTCATGAAGGTGCCTGGCAGCAGAACTCCAGGTCAGTTGTCTTCTGAGTTGACATCATTGTCTTGCAGTTGAAATCATCTTACCGAAGTTTGTGTTCGGTCATCTTTAGGTCACCAGGAACACAACAATTTCTGTGCGGTAAACGTCAACATTGGTCCGGGCGACTGCGAGTGGTTCGCCGTTCCCGAGCCGTACTGGGGCGTCATGAGTGGGTTCACTGAGAAGTACGTACTGATAATCGTTAGCTTCAAATGTTTGTTAACAGGCTTTGAAAAGTCACTGCGAAGTTCGAGCTTTCTCCTGTAAATCATCATTATCCAATCATACAGATTTTCTGTCCAATGGTGTGGGAACATCAAGCTTCTATACTGGACAACTGTTAAGAATAAAATGTCTTTCAGGAACAACATCAACTTTCTGAAGGGCTCGTGGTGGCCCAATCTGGAGGATTTGTATGAGGCTAACGTGCCGGTGTACCGTTTCATCCAGCGGCCTGGAGATCTGGTCTGGTTGAACACGGGAACAATCCACTGGGTCCAGGCCATCGGCTGGTGCAATAATATCTCCTGGAATGTTGGCCCGCTCACAGGTTTGTCATTCAACAGAGATCTACACACAAAACAGCTGTACAGTCAATCCTGATGGAGAATGAACCAATCGTAAAGTAGACCCACTCCTGACTGTCAGTGTGATGAAACAAAAGCCCCCCACCCCAGAAAACCAGATCACAGCTACCATCTATCACATATTGTTTTGAGAGTTTTCATTTGTAGCTAAAATTCAAGAGAGTTTCTAATCTAGCTTAGTGTTTGTCAAGACAACACCAATTTCTTCATATGAATAGTGAACATCAGTTACATTCACCGAATCAAATCAAATGGAGACCTGAGTTCTCCAGAACCAGCCCTGGCTTCATCAGAACTCACGTGGTGTTGATCATCTGCCCTGATGTATTTCATGTTGATTTGTGACTGTTTCAGCTTATCAGTACAAGCTGGCCGTGGAACGCTACGAGTGGAACAAACTCAAAAGTGTCAAATCTGTGGTTCCCATGGTGCATCTGTCCTGGAACATGGCGAGGAACATTAAAGTGTCTGACCTGAAGTTATTCGAGATGATCAAGTGAGTGTTTTCCTCTCTACTGTAACTGCAGATTGCAAATGATGTCACGTGTTTGTGTGTTTGTTGCCGTTCTCGTGGTGAAATGACTGGCAGGGACTCGTCTCTTATCAGACGTTTAATGACTGTCCTGATAAACAGGTTCTGTTTGCTCCGGACGCTTAAACAGTGCCAAGCCATAAAAGAGGTGCTGGTGGCCGCTGGGAAGGAGACGATTTGGCACAGAAGTCGTCGAGATGAACCGGCCCATTACTGCACCATCTGTGAGGTGCGTCCTAACCTTCTATCAATCTTCTGATTCACGTAGTTGTTCTAATGTGACCAAATAACGTCTCGCTCTTGATCTCAGGTGGAAGTCTTCAACCTTCTCTTCGTGTCGAGCGACAGCTACTCCAGAAAGTCTTACATCGTCCAATGTCAGGACTGCGCGCGGAAAGCCAGCAGCGATCTGGAGGGTTTTGTTGTGTTGGAACAGATCAAGATAGAAGATCTCATGCAGATTTATGACCAGTTCTCGTTGGTAAGTCCAGTCGCGGTTTAGTGCTGAACGCGTTTCAGCTGGGAGATGGTGTTCAACCTTTTTTCTGCTTTACAGTTACTCTGTGACGTTTCTTCTTGTTCTCTTAAAGCAGGGGTTTTCAACCGGTGGTCCGCGGCCCCCTGGTGGTCCGCGGCGGCATTGCATGTGGTCCGTGACATGCATTCCAGCCTACCTAATTTCACTATTAAAATCACTTTTTTTCCATAAGTTTTTTTTTCAAACATTTCCAGAATATTTGCGCATTGGTGTGAATACTAAATTTAATGAAAAAATTTAAAATAATTTGAGTTTGAGTTGAGATTCAAACTGACACAGGATAGGCTTGCTTTTCACCTATCAGGTCTATCTCATGCTTTGAAAAGTGAAAGTGACCTATTTGTCAGATATGGTGACCCATACCCGAGATGTGACCTCTGCATTTAACCCATCCAGTGACTAGTGAACATACGCACAGCAAGTGGTGAACACACGTACACCCGGAGCAGTGGGCAGCTATCAGTGCAGCGCCCGGGGAGCGTGTAGGGGTTAGGTGCCTTGCTCAAGGGCACCGCAATCGTTACCTGCCGGCCCTGAGGATCGAACCGGCAACCTTCTGGTCACGAGTCCGACTCTCTGACCATTAGGCCACGATTGCCCCTGCTAACGTTGTGTTTTGCATCCCCAACGTCATATGCGTACATACCAGTGTTGCCAGGGTCACGGTTTTCCCGCACAATTGGGCTATTTTGAGAATGCAGTTGCGGGAAAAATTATCGAGCCGCGGGTTGCGAGTTTTTGGGCTACTTTCATAATGTACTGCGGCCGCCAAAATGTTTATTTATATTCTAAGGATAAATGATAATTGATGCGTTTCTTTATTGTGTATTCAAACTACGAATGAATACCTGGCAACTCCAGGACCAGCCCGTTCTCAAAAGTGTGGAGAACGAGTCTGACAGACAGGCTACAGTACAGGGATGAACGCGGGAGCTCAGCTCAACCAAAGAGGAGAAATTAGCGGTGGTATTAGACACAGAGCATCCGAATGATGTTTTTACCAATGTTTCATCAGGTGAATGTCTCGTTGCACAGTGAAAGACATCACTCGTGTGTGTACAACACTTGATTCTTCCGGCTGCCAAATATCAGGTTTGAGCAGCGCTATACGCAGTCTAGAACAACTAAAACATTGACGTGCTTGTACACATTATACATTATGCAGTAAATGTTACCATCCTTATTTCTTAAGCAAGTTTCTGAATGTCTTACGAAGAGAAAACATGTTTCTCGTCCATTTGCGTGCGTGGCAGATGTGGGATATTTTTAAAGGGACACTCCACCCAAAAATTAAAAAGTGAAGTGAAAGTGACCTATTTGTCAGATATGGTGACCCATACCCGAAATGTGACCTCTGCTTTTAACCCATCCAGTGACTAGTGAACATACGCACAGCAAGTGGTGAACACACGTACACCCGGAGCAGTGGGCAGCTATCAGTGCAGCGCCCGGGGAGCGTGTAGGGGTTAGGTGCCTTGCTCAAGGGCACCGCAATCGTTACCTGCCGGCCCTGAGGATCGAACCGGCAACCTTCTGGTCACGAGACCGACTCTCTAACCATTAGGCCACGATTGCCCACAAAATTAAAATTCTGTTATGAATTACTCCAGTTGTTCCAAACCTGTATAATTTATTTTTCCGGTTGAACACAAAGATACTTGGTAGAATGTTAGCTGCTGAAAATTATTTGCCATCATTGACTACCATAGCAGAAAAAAATGAATGGTAGTCAAACATGACCCAGAATTGTTTGCTTTCCTAAATATCCCAAAACGTATTTTGTGTTCAACAGAACAAAACGATATATACAATACCCAGGAAACCATTCAGATTACAAAAATATGGCAATAGCAACGTCTTTAGGGAGTTGTTTACTTTGATTCGACACAGGGAAAAAATTGGGCGAGTTTTCATTCCTTTTGGGCAGGTTTTGAGGGGTTATGGGCATATAATTAAATATTTCTCGGACCTGGCAACCCTGGTACATACACACACGCAATAGTGGGCCGCTGATTACTTGGTAGTCAGAATGGTGGTCCCTGGCACAGAACCAGTTGAAAACCCCTGTCTTAAAGAATTTACGTTGCAGTATACACTACCGGTCTAAAGTTGAAGAACACTTGAATAAAACCTTTCTTAAATGTGTCTTTAAAAGGTTTTCATCAGAAGGTGTATGACTTAAGTTCTGAAATTAGTTTTATCGACAAAAAATATATTTGTGCAGATATCAACTTTGTTATTATAAACGATGCCATTTTATTGAGTAAACATGACTTGAGAAAGAGCAGCCAATAAGAGCACAGAATAGATGGGAATTCCTTTAATATTAAAAAGTGAAAATGACAAGACCATTTCAGGTCAAAGTTTTCTTTTTTGTTTAGATGTTTTAGCCAAAGCATAATCCTCACAGTTCCCTTTGTGTGATTCTACAGTTGTGATTGTTATGAGTGAGTGAGTGTTCAAAAACCTTTGACCGGTAGTGTGCACATCTTTCTATCTCTATGGGCTGAACCTGACATGTGTTATGTTTCCATGACAAATCACAGAGAGCTGTTTGTTGAAGATTTCTGTCTGTCTTCCTGGTGTCTTCTAGGCCCCTCCACTGCATTCTTCATCTTGACATTAAAAGCTTTATGTGTGGATGAGATCGCATGACAGGAACTCTATAAACGGACCATTTCTGATATTCAGGACAGTCGCGGCAGCGTCTCACATGGCTGGTGACCATAGCTAATGCTCCGGACTGACGACTGAAGTGGCTGTGTGTCTATGCAACCCGTTTATAATCTACAGTGTGTCGATACGGCCTGTAGGGGGCGGCGGTAGAGGGTAAACGTCCACCCCGCGCCCCTTCTCCTGAACGGATGGTTCGCCTCTGCATCACCAGGGAAATGAAGCAGAAAAACTGGGGAAAAAATGAATTGTTTTGTACATATTGTCTCTTACAAATGGCGTTGTTGCTTAAAGACTACTGACTTCTTTTTGTATTTTGTAACGTTTTGACAGCTGAAATCTGTCTTCTGTCTGGGCTTCACCATCACAGGCAGGAACGCTAGCCGAGCTTTTCTACGGTAGCGATAGCCATTTTACCACGACCTTGGATGGCAAAATCTACAAAAATAAAACTGAAAAAATATTTGTAATGTGAAGAATTAGGTGATATAATTTTTTACTGCTTTAACGTTTTACCTGTCTTCGTTTTGAAACCATGTTTGATACTTTTGTTTCTTAGGTAAAAAGAGAAAAATTGTGAAAAAACCTTCATTTACAGCCAAGTCACAAAGAAAAATGAGTTGCACATAGAAGAAGGAATCAAGTTGAAATTGTGATTGTTTTCCCCCGTCGATTTTGTTTCTAATCCCAATGTACATTTACACTATTTATAAAATACATATTTATTGCTTGAAGATCTTTGTGGATGGAATGCTGTTATTTTTTCCCAGAGTACCTGCCATTAAATTGGAAGGAGTTTAGTCATTTAAACTACTCCTGCATTTTCTATATAGAATTAAACTGCTTAGTAAGCATTGTACAGAAACTATCAAATTGTTTTATTGTTTCAAGAATGTTTTATGAGTTATTAAACAAGTTGTCAACATTTTTGTATGCATATACGAAACTTGTCTCTTTGTCGCTCTTCAGGAAGGTTTTGCGCAGGTTTACACTTGCACGTATGCGTTTGGCACAGACGCTTTTCCACCCTGAGATGACCATCCATCTGACATTATTTAAATTAGACTGCTTGGGCGGAGCATCCGTCAACTCCTCCTCTTCCAGTGACAGTTTCTTTTCAAAATCAATGCAACAGCTGTTTTTAAGTCTCCAATCATTTAGCAGTGAAAAGCGCAAGCCACGCCCACTAATTTTCTCCTTTGATATTCCTTTCAACTCGGAAATGTGTCGCAACTTCCGGTTCACGGGGACTTTAACATCACATGTGAATCAGACCCGCTTTCAAAGTGAGTTATACACACCTTAACTGGAGCTTTGCCCACCCGGAGCCGTTGAGCGAGAGGGACCTATGAACCGCCGTTGCAGTGAATGGACGTGGCGTGTCTTTGCGTGAGAGTTCTGCGCGTGTCCTGTTTGATAAACCCGCATCCGCAGTAATCAAAAGATCACCCGACCCGACATCGGACAGCAGCAATAATTCAATGCCGTACCCGACTCGACCCTTCTGACAAAAATGCCGCGACTCGAACCGCACACGAATTAAATCTACACGATGTACGTAAACACATTTATTTTCTCACGCACCAAAATATTTGAATTCCTGGCTAATTTATTTTGAAACATGTTCTCAACGTGGCAGAGTTTCGGGAGAGACAAACAGGCTGAAAACACATTTTTTTATTGTTAGCTAATATAGGCTCTATAGGCTTTTTGTTGACTGATTTATGAAATGGGTTTTGATCTCAGTCTGCGCCAGAACAGATCTACTGGAGGGGCATTGAGTCATCGGCGGGGGGCATTGAGTCATCGGCGGGGGGCACTGCCGTTTGAGAAATGTTTTAATGCAGTGGCGACATCATAGTCCAACACAGCAGAAGTGCTCTAAAAAACGAAACACGTTTTTTTTTTATTTGCGAATTTCGTTTATTCTTGTTGTTGTTAATTTCCATATCATGTCACTTAATCGAGGCTGTGGGGAAGCCCTATGCACACAGTTTACTCAGTCACACACAGCGGAGGGCTGTCGTGGAGGCTAGACGCAAATAAATGCAGTTTACACATCTCTGACATGTGTTATCTTTTTATTAATCCGCCTCTCCGATCGAGAATAATGTTGCTGTAACAGTTTGCTTTGGTCCATTTCTCACAATGAAGAGCCTTTAAAGTTATTAGGAAGCACGATGTTTAATCTCGTCAGCGAAAGCTCCATCCATCTCTAACCCTTTCGACAATCACTTGAACTCTCGGGTGCTTTCACGACCTTGTATAGAAAACAAGAAAACCTCTAAAGAAGCTTGAGTTACTCTCCTTTTCTCCGTCTGTTACTTTTCTCTCACACACGTGAATACTCCGCACCCGCACTACTGTTCCCATCGTTCAGTACGGCCCGGACTATAAACGTCATGCTTAAAGGGACAATGCCCATATTCCCGCAACAGTCACTAGTAAACACGTCATCATGAACAACCAAAATAAGGCGTTTTCCCCGTTCATTTTATTTCATTTGAGTTACAGTTTGCACGTTAAATATTAAAAGAATAACTTAAAGGCATATTTTGGGGGCAACGTCATGGCCTGTGGTAGGAGAGGCATTAATGACCGCTAGGGGGTGCAAGGCCCTCGAATGCCCCCCCCCATAGCGCCGGCGCTGGTTTTGAGTCGTGCAAAATAGTTAAAAATAGATGAGTTTGTGACCGAATTCTCTAAAAGGAGCAGAAAGTAAATGCTGTGAATATTATAGTGAAATGAATGGCTCATTTTATATATTCATCAAATCTTAAGCTATTAAATTGAATATGTAAAATAAATGTTAAAAAACATTTAAATATATACTTAAGAATGTCAAAAAATGTTCTAATTTTGCTAAATAGTTAATTTTCAAATAGTTTGTTTATAGTAAATAGTTTGGGCCTAAAGATGTATATACATATAGCTCTCTCCCCCCTCAGGCCACCTGGAAAATCACTTGACTCACCTTTCATCTCATATCTGAAGCCGGGCCTAGTGATGTATGTCTACATGTGCAATCTTTCAGCAACACATCAGAACAACACAGTGACTATTAAACTGTAATGGGACTTTTATTTCAAGCCGTTTCAATTGCGTGATTCAGAGCAGCAATAATAATTATAAAACAGCATTTTGGTTTCATGTTGAAGGTCATAAAGTTGTTCTGAAACCCAGCATGAAATGTAGCTGTACTTGTTGGGACACAGATGTCTACACTATATGCCAGGTTCAGAACCACATCAGATCGGCTTCATGTGAAGGTGTCGGGGTCACAGGAGTTCACAGGGGTCATCACAGGGGTCATCAGAGACCCAGTAGGCAGATGTAGCTGCTGACAGACAGACAGAATCTACACTGACTACTGAGCAGAC
>CM017905.1:0-65659 GCA_008369825.1 Triplophysa tibetana | reverse complement strand
GAGGCCCAGCAGGCTTATTTATGATGAGCTGTTGTGGGATTATTGTGTTGAATGCTGAGCTGAAGTCGATGAACAGCATTCTAACATATGAGTCTTTATTTTCTAGGTGGGTAAGAGCCAGGTGGAGGGTGGAGGAAATTGCATCATCCGTAGAGCGGTTTGGGCGGTATGCAAACTGGAGCGGGTCGAGTGTGTTGGGGATGCTGTTTTTGATGTTGTGCATGACTAGCCTCTCAAAGCACTTCATTATGATTGGAGTCAGTGCTATGGGACGGTAGTCATTTAGACAGGACACAGGTGATTTTTTTGGTACCGGTATGATTGTCGTGGATTTGAGACATGTGGGGATGACTGCTTGGCTCAGCGAGGTGTTGAAGATATCTGTTAGGACATCTGTCAGCTGTTCAGCGCAGTCTTTCAGTACGCAGCCAGGTATATTGTCAGGACCCGCAGCCTTGCGTGGGTTAATCCTAGATAGGGTCTTCCTTACGTCGGCTGGAGACAGACAGAGTGCCTGGTCGTTGGGAGGTGTGGGCAGTTTTTGTGCAGATGTGTCGTTCTGCATTTCAAACCGTGAATAAAAGTGGTTAAGTGCATCTGGGAGGGATGTGTCGTCGTCACAGTCTTGTGGCGGGGACTTGTAGTCAGTGATGGTCTTAATGCCTTGCCACAGGCTCCGTGTATCTCTGCTGTTTGTGAAATGAGTGTTGATTTTATTGCCATATGACCGTTTTGCATTTTTGATGGCACGGGACAGTTTGGCTCTTGCTGTTTTGAGGGCTGCTTTATCTCCTGATCTGAACGCTTCATCTCTGGTATTTAGCAGCCCACGAACCTCTGCTGTCATCCATGGCTTCCGGTTTGCACGTGTGGTGATGGTCTTGGTGACTGTCACATCATCAATGCAGTATTTGATGTAAGCAGTCACAGTTTCCGTGTACTCCTGCAGGTCTGTATGGTTATTATAAGTGGCCGCCTCTTTAAACATGTTCCAGTCTGTGTCCTGGAAGCAGTCCTGCAGTGCTGAGGTAGCATTGTCTGGCCATACCGTGATCTGCTTTTGAACCGGTTTGGCCAGTTTGAGAAGTGGTCTGTATGCTGGGGTTAGCATAACAGAGATGTGGTCCGAGTATCCGAGGTGGGGGCGGGGTTCGGCTTTGTATGCGTTTTTCACTGTTGTGTAAACAAAAACCAGTGTGTTATTTCCCCTTGTTGCAAAGTTCACATGTTGGTAGAACTTTGGTAAAACTGTCTTTAAGTTAGCGTGGTTGAAGTCGCCGGCTATGATGAAAAAGCCGTCGGGGTTATTTGTTTGTTGTTCGCTGATGGCGCTGTACAGTTCACGAAGCGCGTCCTTAGCATTTGCACACGGGGGAATGTACACCGCGACAATAACAATGGCCGTGAACTCCCGCGGCAGATAGAACGGTCGACATTTCACAACCATAAGCTCCACCAGCGATGAACAGTGTTTTGATAATACCGCTGCATTGTTACACCATTCTTTGTTGATATACACACACAAGCCACCCCCGCGAGTCTTACCAGACAGTGATGAATCTCTGTCCGCTCGGCAGCAGGTTAGTCCGTGCAGCTGAATGGCGGAGTCCGGGATGTTGTCGTTTAGCCATGTTTCAGTGAAAACAAACACACAACAATCCCTTGTCTCATGCTGTGTAGACCGGCTGAGTTGAATTAAGTCCAGTTTGTTATCCAGAGAGCGAACGTTTGAGAGCATGAGTGATGGAATTGCTGGACTAGTTGGATTAGCCCTTAGCCTAGCTCGAATACCTCCCCGCTTGCCGCGCTTCTGTCCCCTCTCACACCGCCAGCGTCGCCGCTTTGTGCGGGTGGCATCAGTAGGCGAGGCCGCGGTCTCGGGGTCCGGCTTCAGCAGCAGACAGTGGCCTTGTAGCTTCTCAGTAGTCGCCGGTGAAAGCTGATGTTTGTACACATTGTCGATATCCAGGAGGCTCTGGCGATCATAGATGTGTTTCCGGGTGTTTGTCTTTTGATTTTTCAATAAAGTCAGACAGTTTGAAGACGAGGAGACGAGACTAACAGACATAAAAACACCGTTTTTGTATATAATAATGTTTGTATATAATAATGGAGGAATCTGTGTAATTTAGTCTGCCACTTGGAATAAAGCTTTGTCTGTGAAATGCATCATATGGACAATTCGAACATCGATCAAGCAGATGCTTCTATTTTTAAACAAGCCTTATCTTCCAACCCAGGAATGAAGCCAGGACCTCATACATGCAAGCATGCGCCTTACCACTGGGCGACATTCCCTTGAAATTGGCCTTGACCAAGTGTATTTAAAATGTTTTTTATGCCCACTCTAGACTTATTATACCATGAGTCCCCATAACTTCTAGTGTTTGAGCAGTGCTACTTACTTCTCTTACTTCTCTTTCGGTACAAAGAAATAGGTGTTCTCAAGCGATCAGATCAGCCCAGCTGTCTTTGACGTCTGCTTAAAACTGCCAGTTTTAAGTAACATTGTGGCTCGTTGGTCTAGGGGTATGATTCTCGCTTAGGGTGCGAGAGGTCCCGGGTTAAAGTCCCGGACGAGCCCTGCTGTCATTGAAAAATAGTTCTTGGTTGCCATAGATCAATCCCCCAGGAGGTTCCTGATAGGTTGTATCTGCAAGACATTGCTCGATATGTCAAATAAGCTGGCCTCAGTTAGATAGCCAAACTAATTCATTTGAGTCTGAAGCTTGGCTTTAGCCTTTCGTTGTGAAACCAGCACATAGGGAAGTATTGTATAATCCGTTATGTGTACAAAAGTCTCCGGACAACCCCTACTAACGAACATACTTAAGTCATTACTGTGAATACAAATCTTAACGCTGCAGCATACAAAGACATTCTAGGGAACTCTGTGCTTATAATTTGATCGCAACCGCTTGTGCAACGCTGTTTTTCTAAACCAACACGAAAGTACCTCTGTATAAAAGTCTAGGTTCAGAGAGAAATGAAAAACAAAAGTATCAGGGAAATGATGCCAGATTGGTCGGGGCAAGCTGTATTCAATTAAGACGGCCCAATCAATGTATTTTAGTCTAAAACTAGGCTTAAGCTTTGTCTGTGAAATTTGTGAATGGGGAATATTGAACGATGCTAAGTTCGACGATCAACAATGGAAATGCGTGTTTTTTTTACAAATAAGCAACGTCTTGGATATCCTTGAATTGAACCCCGGCCGAGCAAAGGCTTAGGGAAGCATTGCTCGCTATTTCCGAGAACGCAGTTTTCGATTAGAGGGCCTAAATATTCTATTTCAGTCGCAAGCCTTACCTTGTGAAACCGAGCTCCATGGAAGTATTGTAAGACTTAAATTCAGCAATGCAGCTGCTTAACCATCAGACAAGAAACAACTTGGAGATGCTGGGGATTGAACCCAGGACCTCATACATGCGAAGCATGCGCTCTACCACTGAGCTACATCCCCACACGCTTGCAATGGCATGAGCGTGTTTGTAATGGAAAACACACGTATTGGGCCGAGGTTGCTAGATAGATCGGAGAAAGCTGTCTTAAGTCAAGACAGTGCAAGCGTCCAGTGCACTTTATTTAGGAGGTAGGTTTAAACCTTGTCTGTGTAACCGTTCCAAAAGGGAAATACTGTAAGACACTTAGTTCGAGACTCGCCAAGCTAGCTGCCCAACTTTGCTTACAAAAAGGAAACGTTTGTAGATGCTGGGCATGCAGCAAAGGACCTCACACATCCCACAAAGGCCTGTACTCTATTTGGCTGAGCCGCGAAATCTAAATGAGAACACTGTCTAAAGCAGTCTACCACCGGTTGACTGTTTGAAGTATGTTGAGATTTCTTCTAGGTCAAAGCCCAATACGAAGCTGTTCAACTTTGCTCACGACAAGACGGCAAATGGAGATGCTGGGGATGGAACCCAGGACCTCATACATGAAAAGCACGCGCTCTACCACTGAGCCACATCCCCTTCTGCCAGTGAGTAAGTTTCATATAGTAATGGAAAACCTGGCGATTGGGCAGATGTGGCCAAATAGGTCAGAGCAAGCGGTTTTTAATCAACACGGCTCAATCGGTGTAATTTAGTCTGCAACTGGGCTTATGCTTTGTCTGTGGAATGTGTGAAATGGGAATATTGAACGATGCTCAGTTCAAAGATCAACAACGGACCTGCTTGATTTTTTTAATGGGCAACGTCTTGGAGATCGTGGGATGGAACCCAGAGCCTAATACATGCAAGGAAGCATTGTTAGTTATGTCCAGGAAAGCTGTTTTCGGTTAGAGAGCCTAGACAATCCATGTTTGTCGCAAAACTCTTAAGTTCAGCAATGCAGCTTCTTAAACATCAGACGAGAAACGACTTGGAAATGTTGAGGATTGGACCCAAGACCTCATACATGCAAGGCATGCGCTCTATTACTGAGCAACATCCCCACACTGCCAACGTGTGCGTTTGTATATAATAATGGAGGAATCTGTGTAATTTAGTCTGCCACTTGGAATAAAGCTTTGTCTGTGAAATGCATCATATGGACAATTCGAACATCGATCAAGCAGATGCTTCTATTTTTAAACAAGCCTTATCTTCCAACCCAGGAATGAAGCCAGGACCTCATACATGCAAGCATGCGCCTTACCACTGGGCGACATTCCCTTGAAATTGGCCTTGACCAAGTGTATTTAAAATGTTTTTTATGCCCACTCTAGACTTATTATACCATGAGTCCCCATAACTTCTTGTGTTTGAGCAGTGCTACTTACTTCTCTTACTTCTCTTTCGGTACAAAGAAATAGGTGTTCTCAAGCGATCAGATCAGCCCAGCTGTCTTTGACGTCTGCTTAAAACTGCCAGTTTTAAGTAACATTGTGGCTCGTTGGTCTAGGGGTATGATTCTCGCTTAGGGTGCGAGAGGTCCTGGGTTCAAGTCCCGGACGAGCCCTGCTGTCATTGAAAAATAGTTCTTGGTTGCCATAGATCAATCCCCCAGGAGGTTCCTGATTGGTTGTATCTGCAAGACATTGCTCGATATGTCAATTTAAGCTGGCCTCAGTTAGATAGCCAAACTAATTCATTTGAGTCTGAAGCTTGGCTTTAGCCTTTCGTTGTGAAACCAGCACATAGGGAAGTATTGTATAATCCGTTATGTGTACAAAAGTCTCCGGACAACCCCTACTAACGAACATACTTAAGTCATTACTGTGAATACAAATCTTAACGCTGCAGCATACAAAGACATTCTAGGGAACTCTGTGCTTATAATTTGATCGCAACCGCTTGTGCAACGCTGTTTTTCTAAACCAACACGAAAGTACCTCTGTATAAAAGTCTAGGTTCAGAGAGAAATGAAAAACAAAAGTATCAGGGAAATGATGCCAGATTGGTCGGGGCAAGCTGTATTCAATTAAGACGGCCCAATCAATGTATTTTAGTCTAAAACTAGGCTTAAGCTTTGTCTGTGAAATTTGTGAATGGGGAATATTGAACGATGCTAAGTTCGACGATCAACAATGGAACTGCGTGTTTTTTTTACAAATAAGCAACGTCTTGGATATCCTTGAATTGAACCCCGGCCGAGCAAAGGCTTAGGGAAGCATTGCTCGCTATTTCCGAGAACGCAGTTTTCGATTAGAGGGCCTAAATATTCTATTTCAGTCGCAAGCCTTACCTTGTGAAACCGAGCTCCATGGAAGTATTGTAAGACTTAAATTCAGCAATGCAGCTGCTTAACCATCAGACAAGAAACAACTTGGAGATGCTGGGGATTGAACCCAGGACCTCATACATGCGAAGCATGCGCTCTACCACTGAGCTACATCCCCACACGCTTGCAATGGCATGAGCGTGTTTGTAATGGAAAACACACGTATTGGGCCGAGGTTGCTAGATAGATCGGAGAAAGCTGTCTTAAGTCAAGACAGTGCAATCGTCCAGTGCACTTTATTTAGGAGGTAGGTTTAAACCTTGTCTGTGTAACCGTTCCAAAAGGGAAATACTGTAAGACACTTAGTTCGAGACTCGCCAAGCTAGCTGCCCAACTTTGCTTACAAAAAGGAAACGTTTGTAGATGCTGGGCATGCAGCAAAGGACCTCACACATCCCACAAAGGCCTGTACTCTATTTGGCTGAGCCGCGAAATCTAAATGAGAACACTGTCTAAAGCAGTCTACCACCGGTTGACTGTTTGAAGTATGTTGAGATTTCTTCTAGGTCAAAGCCCAATACGAAGCTGTTCAACTTTGCTCACGACAAGACGGCAAATGGAGATGCTGGGGATTGAACCCAGGACCTCATACATGCAAAGCACGCGCTCTACCACTGAGCTACATCCCCTTCTGCCAGTGAGTAAGTTTCATATAGTAATGGAAAACCTGGCGATTGGGCAGATGTGGCCAAATAGGTCAGAGCAAGCGGTTTTTAATCAACACGGCTCAATCGGTGTAATTTAGTCTGCAACTGGGCTTATGCTTTGTCTGTGGAATGTGTGAAATGGGAATATTGAACGATGCTCAGTTCAAAGATCAACAACGGACCTGCTTGATTTTTTTAATGGGCAACGTCTTGGAGATCGTGGGATGGAACCCAGAGCCTAATACATGCAAGGAAGCATTGTTAGTTATGTCCAGGAAAGCTGTTTTCGGTTAGAGAGCCTAGACAATCCATGTTTGTCGCAAAACTCTTAAGTTCAGCAATGCAGCTTCTTAAACATCAGACGAGAAACGACTTGGAAATGTTGAGGATTGGACCCAAGACCTCATACATGCAAGGCATGCGCTCTATTACTGAGCAACATCCCCACACTGCCAACGTGTGCGTTTGTATATAATAATGGAGGAATCTGTGTTATTTAGTCTGCCACTTGGAATAAAGCTTTGTCTGTGAAATGCATCATATGGACAATTCGAACATCGATCAAGCAGATGCTTCTATTTTTAAACAAGCCTTATCTTCCAACCCAGGAATGAAGCCAGGACCTCATACATGCAAGCATGCGCCTTACCACTGGGCGACATTCCCTTGAAATTGGCCTTGACCAAGTGTATTTAAAATGTTTTTTATGCCCACTCTAGACTTATTATACCATGAGTCCCCATAACTTCTTGTGTTTGAGCAGTGCTACTTACTTCTCTTACTTCTCTTTCGGTACAAAGAAATAGGTGTTCTCAAGCGATCAGATCAGCCCAACTGTCTTTGACGTCTGCATAAAACTGCCAGTTTTAAGTAACATTGTGGCTCGTTGATCTAGGGGTATGATTCTCGCTTAGGGTGCGAGCCCTGCTGTCATTGAAAAATAGTTCTTGGTTGCCATAGATCAATCCCCCAGGAGGTTCCTGATTGGTTGTATCTGCAAGACATTGCTCGATATGTCAATTTAAGCTGGCCTCAGTTAGATAGCCAAACTAATTCATTTGAGTCTGAAGCTTTGCTTTAGCCTTGCGTTGTGAAACCAGCCCATAGGGAAGTATTGTATAATCCGTTATGTGTACAAAAGTCTCCGGACAACCCCTACTAACGAACGTACTTAAGTCATTACTGTGAATACAAATCTTAACGCTGCAGCATACAAAGACATTCTAGGGAACTCTGTGCTTATAATTTGTTCGCAACCGCTTGTGCAACGCTGTTTTTCTAAACCAACACGAAAGTACCTCTGTATAAAAGTCTAGGTTCAGAGAGAAATGAAAAACAAAAGTATCAGGGAAATGATGCCATATTGGTCGGGGCAAGCTGTATTCAATTAAGACGGCCCAATCAATGTATTTTAGTCTAAAACTAGTTTTAAGCTTTGTCTGTGAAATTTGTGAATGGGGAATATTGAACGATGCTCAGTTCGACGATCAACAATGGAACTGCGTGTTTTTTTTACAAATAAGCAACGTCTTGGATATCCTTGAATTGAACCCCGGCCGAGCAAAGGCTTAGGGAAGCATTGCTCGTTATTTCCGAGAACGCAGTTTTCGATTAGAGGGCCTAAATATTCCGTTTCAGTCGCAAGCCTTACCTTGTGAAACCGAGCTCCATGGAAGTATTGTAAGACTTAAATTCAGCAATGCAGCTGCTTAACCATCAGACAAGAAACAACTTGGAGATGCTGGGGATTGAACCCAGGACCTCACACATGCGAAGCATGCGCTCTACCACTGAGCTACATCCCCACACGCTTGCAATGGCATGAGCGTGTTTGTAATGGAAAACACACGTATTGGGCCGAGGTCGCTAGATAGATCGGAGAAAGCTGTCTTAAGTCAAGACAGTGCAATCGTCCAGTGCACTTTATTTAGGAGGTAGGTTTAAACCTTGTCTGTGTAACCGTTCCAAAAGGGAAATACTGTAAGACACTTAGTTCGAGACTCGCCAAGCTAGCTGCCCAACTTTGCTTACAAAATGGAAACGTTTGTAGATGCTGGGCATGCAGCAAAGGACCTCACACATCCCACAAAGGCCTGTACTCTATTTGGCTGCGCCGCGAAATCTAAATGAGAACACTGTCTAAAGCAGTCTACCACCGGTTGACTGTTTGAAATATGTTGAGATTTCTTCTAGGTCAAAGCCCAATACGAAGCTGTTCAACTTTGCTCACGACAAGACGGCAAATGGAGAGACTGGGGATTGAACCCAGGACCTCATACATGCAAAGCACGCGCTCTACCACTGAGCTACATCCCCTTTTGCCAGTGAGTAAGTTTCATATAGTAATGGAAAACCTGGCGATTGGGCAGATGTGGCCAAATAGGTCAGAGCAAGCGGTTTTTAATCAACACGGCTCAATCGGTGTAATTTAGTCTGCAACTGGGCTTATGCTTTGTCTGTGGAATGTGTGAAATGGGAATATTGAACGATGCTCAGTTCAAAGATCAACAACGGACCTGCTTGATTTTTTTAATGGGCAACGTCTTGGAGATCGTGGGATGGAACCCAGAGCCTAATACATGCAAGGAAGCATTGTTAGTTATGTCCAGGAAAGCTGTTTTCGGTTAGAGAGCCTAGACAATCCATGTTTGTCGCAAAACTCTTAAGTTCAGCAATGCAGCTTCTTGAACATCAGACGAGAAACGACTTGGAAATGTTGAGGATTGGACCCAAGACCTCATACATGCAAGGCATGCGCTCTATTACTGAGCAACATCCCCACACTGCCAACGTGTGCGTTTGTATATAATAATGGAGGAATCTGTGTAATTTAGTCTTCCACTTGGAATAAAGCTTTGTCTGTGAAATGCATCATATGGATATATAGAACGATGTTCAATTCGAACATCGATCAAGCAGATGCTTCTATTTTTAAACAAGCCTTATCTTCCAACCCAGGAATGAAGCCAGGACCTCATACATACAAGCATGCGCCTTACCACTGGGCGACATTCCCTTGAAATTGGCCTTGACCAAGTGTATTTAAAATGTTTTTTATGCCCACTCTAGACTTATTATACCATGAGTCCCCATAACTTCTTGTGTTTGAGCAGTGCTACTTACTTCTCTTACTTCTCTTTCGGTACAAAGAAATAGGTGTTCTCAAGCGATCAGATCAGCCCAGCTGTCTTTGACGTGTGCTTAAAACTGCCAGTTTTAACTAAGCATGTGGCTCGATGGTCTAGGGGTATGATTCTCGCTTAGGGTGCGACAGGTCCCGGGTTCAGATCCCGGACGAGCCCTGCTGGCATTGAAAAATAGTTATTGGTTGCCATAGATCAATCCTCCAGGAGGTTCCTGATTGGTTGTATCTGCAAGACATTGCTCGATATGTCAATTTAAGCTGGCCTCATTTAGATAGCCAAACTAATTCATTTGAGTCTGAAGCTTTGCTTTAGCCTTGCGTTGTGAAACCAGCCCATAGGGAAGTATTGTATAATCCGTTATGTGTACAAAAGTCTCCGGACAACCCCTACTAACGAACGTACTTAAGTCATTACTGTGAATACAAATCTTAACGCTGCAGCATACAAAGACATTCTAGGGAACTCTGTGCTTATAATTTGATCGCAACCGCTTGTGCAACGCTGTTTTTCTAAACCAACACGAAAGTACCTCTGTATAAAAGTCTAGGTTCAGAGAGAAATGAAAAACAAAAGTATCAGGGAAATGATGCCAGATTGGTCGGGGCAAGCTGTATTCAATTAAGACGGCCCAATCAATGTATTTTAGTCTAAAACTAGGCTTAAGCTTTGTCTGTGAAATTTGTGAATGGGGAATATTGAACGATGCTCAGTTCGACGATCAACAATGGAACTGCGTGTTTTTTTTACAAATAAGCCACGTCTTGGATATCCTTGAATTGAACCCCGGCCGAGCAAAGGCTTAGGGAAGCATTGCTCGTTATTTCCGAGAACGCAGTTTTCGATTAGAGGGCCTAAATATTCCATTTCAGTCGCAAGCCTTACCTTGTGAAACCGAGCTCCATGGAAGTATTGTAAGACTTAAATTCAGCAATGCAGCTGCTTAACCATCAGACAAGAAACAACTTGGAGATGCTGGGGATTGAACCCAGGACCTCATACATGCGAAGCATGCGCTCTACCACTGAGCTACATCCCCACACGCTTGCAATGGCATGAGCGTGTTTGTAATGGAAAACACACGTATTGGGATGAGGTTGCTAGATAGATCGGAGAAAGCTGTCTTAAGTCAAGACAGTGCAATCGTCAAGTGCACTTTATTTAGGAGGTAGGTTTAAACCTTGTCTGTGTAACCGTTCCAAAAGGGAAATACTGTAAGACACTTAGTTCGAGACTCGCCAAGCTAGCTGCCCAACTTTGCTTACAAAAAGGAAACGTTTGTAGATGCTGGGCATGCAGCAAAGGACCTCACACATCCCACAAAGGCCTGTACTCTATTTGGCTGCGCCGCGAAATCTAAATGAGAACACTGTCTAAAGCAGTCTACCACCGGTTGACTGTTTGAAGTATGTTGAGATTTCTTCTAGGTCAAAGCCCAATACGAAGCTGTTCAACTTTGCTCACGACAAGACGGCAAATGGAGATGCTGGGGATTGAACCCAGGACCTCATACATGCAAAGCACGCGCTCTACCACTGAGCTACATCCCCTTCTGCCAGTGAGTAAGTTTCATATAGTAATGGAAAACCTGGCGATTGGGCAGATGTGGCCAAATAGGTCAGAGCAAGTGGTTTTTAATCAACACGGCTCAATCGGTGTAATGTAGTCAGCAACTGGGCTTATGCTTTGTCTTCGGAATGTGTGAAATGGGAATATTGAACGATGCTCAGTTCAAAGATCAACAACGGACCTGCTTGATTTTTTTTAATGGGCAACGTCTTGGAGATCGTGGGATGGAACCCAGAGCCTAATACATGCAAGGAAACATTGTTAGTTATGTCCGGGAAAGCTGTTTTCGTTTAGAGAGCGTAGACAATCCATGTTTGTCGCAAAACTCTTAAGTTCAGCATCTTAAACATCAGACGAGAAACGACTTGGAAATGCAGGGGATTGGACCCAAGACCTCATACATGCAAAGCATGCGCTCTACCACTGAGCAACATCCCCACACTGCCAACGTGTGCGTTTTATATATAATAATGGAGGAATCTGTGTAATTTAGTCTGCCACTTGGAATTAAGCTTTGTCTGTGAAATGCATCATATGGATATATAGAACGATGTTCAATTCGAACATCGACCAAGCAGATGCTTCTATTTTTAAACAAGCAACATCTTCCAACCCAGGAATGACGCCAGGACCTCATACATGCAAGCATGTGCCTTACCACTGGGCGACATCCCCATGAAATTGGCCTTGACCAAGTGTATTTAAAAAAAAAATTATGCCCACTGTAGACTTATTATACAATGAGGCCACATAACTTCTAATGTTTGAGCAGTGCTACTTACTTCTCTACTTCGTTCACCGTGCAATCCAAATGGCAGCATCTTTCGGCACAAAGAAATAGGTGTTCTCAAGCGATCTGATCAGCCCAGCTGTCTTTGACGTGTCCTTAAAACTGCCAGTTTTAAGTAAAAATGTGGCTCGTTGGTCCAGGGGTATGATTCTCGCTTAGGGTGCGAGAGGTTCCGGGTTCAAATCCCGGACGAGCCCTGCTTTCATTGAAAAATAGTTCTTGGTTGCCATTGTTCAATCCCAAAGGAGGTTCCTGTCAGGATTGGTTGTATCTGCAAGACATTGCTCGATATGTCAAATTAAGCTGGCCTCAGTTAGATAGCCAAACTAATTCATTTGAGTCTGAAGCTCGGCTTATAATCCGTTATGTGTACAAAATTCTCTGGACAACCCCTACTAACGAACGTACTTAAGTCATAACTGTGAATACAAATCTTAACGCTGCAGCATACAAAGACATTCTAGGGAACTCTGTGCTTATAATTTGATCGCAACCGCTTGTGCAACGCTGTTTTTCTATACCAACACGAAAGTACCTCTGTATAAAAGTCTAGGTTCAGAGAGAAATGAAAAACAAAAGTATCAGGGAAATGATGCCAGATTGGTCGGGGCAAGCTGTTTTCAATTAAGACGGCCCAATCAATGTATTTTAGTCTAAAACTAGGCTTAAGCTTTGTCTGTGAAATTTGTGAATGGGGAATATTGAACGCTGCTCAGTTCGTCGATCAACAATGGAACTGCGTGTTTTTTTTCAAATAAGCAACGTCTTGGAGATCCTTGGATTGAACCCCGGCCGAGCAAAGGCTTAGGGAAGCATTGCTCGTTATTTCCGAGAACGCAGTTCGATTAGAGGGCCTAAATATTCCATTTCAGTCGCAAGCCTTACCTTGTGAAACCGAGCTCCATGGAAGTATTGTAAGACTTAAATTCAGCAATGCAGCTGCTTAACCATCGGACAAGAAACAACTTGGAGATACTGGGGATTGAACCCAGGACCTCATACATGCTAAGCATGATCTCTACCACTGAGCTACATCCCCACACGTTTGCAATGGCATGAGCGTGTTTGTAATGGAAAACACACGTATTGGGCCGAGGTTGCTAGATAGGTCGGAGAAAGCTGTCTTGAGTCAAGACAGTGCAATCGTCCAGTGCACTTTATTCAGGAAGTAGGTTTAAACCTTGTCTGTGTAACTGTTCCAAAAGGGAAATACTGTAAGACACTTAGTCAGAGAAAAAACCTTATTGTGATTAAACCAAAAGACAATATATTTAATGAGCAAATCCAACGGCTAAAGTTTGGGCTACTTAATATTAGAAATCCAAAGACAGTTATTGTAAATGAAATGATCACAGACAACAGTTTTGATATACTTTGCCTTACTGAAACCTGGCTTAAGCCAAATGATTACTTCGGTCTAAATGAGTCTACTCCACCAAGCTACGGTTATATTCATGAGCCACGCTCGGTTGGTCGAGGTGGTGTTGTCGCAACAATCTTTAGAGACTTTCTTACCGTTACTCGGAGAACAATGCATACATTTAAATCATTTGAAATGCTTGCATTGAACATAACAGTTCCAAACAAAAGTAAAAAATCATTTGTCTCACTTACATTGGTTACTGTGTATAGACTCCCTGGGCCTTACACTACTTTTCTGATAGAGTTCGCAGACTTCTTATCGGATCTATTGGTTAATGTCGATAAAGTACTGATTGTTGGAGATTTTAATATCCACGTAGATATTGCTAACGATCCATTAGCTGTGGCGTTTAAAGAACTACTAGACTCTTGTGGTGTAACACAATACATCAATAGACCTACTCATCGACTTAATCATACCCTAGACTTGATTATATCTCTCGGAGCCGATCTAACCAATATCGATATTATACCTCAAAGCGACGACGTTTCCGATCACCATCTTATAACATGTACACTGCGCACTGCAGAAATCAGTTGTATATCTCGTTATCGACAGGGTAGAACAATCACCTCAACTACTAAAGATAGTTTCGTAAAGAACTTGCCAGATCCGACTCCTCTAATGACCTTTCCAACTAATATAGAATCGCTCGATGACATGACCAGCAACATGGGCACCATTTTCTCTAATACATTAGAAGCGGTCGCACCTATGAAGTCAAAAAGGATTAAGGAAAAGATCATAGCACTATGGTATAATAACACCACTCGCGCCCTAAAAAGAGAAACTCGTAAACTGGAGCGAAAATGGAAACAAACCCAATTAGAGGTCTTTAAAATTGCATGGAAAGAGAGTGCAAGCTGTTACAAAAAGCCACTAAAAGCAGCAAAAGCCGAGCACGTCCGTAACCTCATAGAAACTAACAAAAACAATCCAAGGTTTTTATTTAGTACAATTGCTAAACTAACAAACAAACAGACTCCACCTGACCTGGGTATTCCGCTGCACCTTGGTAGCAATGAATTCATGAAGTTTTTTACTGAGAAAATCGAAATAATACGAGACAACATAGCTAAAACCAAACCTCCAAGTGTGTCAGAAGAATTAGTTTCAACCGTCACCCAAAAAGAGAGAGTGTTTTTCTTCTATAAATCAGGAAGATTTAATTAAAATTATTGCAACATCCAAACCGACGACATGCTTATTAGACCCCATTCAGACTACTTTATTAAAAGAGTTACTACCTGTTGCAATTGAGCCCATTTGTAACATAATCAACTCGTCAATTAATCAAGGACATGTCCCAGGACCCTTTAAGCTGGCTGTAATTAAGCCTCTTATCAAAAAACAAAACTTAGACCCCAATGAACTTGGAAGCTATAGACCGATTTCAAATCTCCCGTACTTGTCTAAAATACTAGAAAAAGTAGTGTCAACTCAACTGTGTACCTTCCTACAAAATAATGACATGCACGAAAAGTTTCAGTCTGGCCTCAGACCGTATCATAGCAATGAAACTGCGCTCGTTAGAATTACAAATTACCTTCTTATTGCATCAGATAAAGGTAACATCTCACTCTTAGTCCTGCTTGACCTTAGTGCTGCTTTCGATACTGTAGACCATAAAATACTACTAGATCGTTTACACAATTATATCGGTATTCAGGGACAGGCACTACAATGGTTCAGAACTTACTTAACAGACAGATATCAATATGTCCATTTAAAAGGGAAATCGTCATATCTTACGCAAGTTAATTATGGATTACCTCAGGGATCGGTTTTAGGACCCTTGCTTTTCTCCATATACATGCTGCCCCTTGGCAACATTATTAGAAAACATGAGATTAGCTTCCACTGTTACGCAGATGATATTCAGCTATATATCTCATCAAGACCAGATGATTCCTTCAAACTATCGAAAATGGCAGAGTGCATCGAGGACATAACACATTGGATGACTAGTAATTTCCTTCTTTTAAACTTTAACAAAACGGAAATATTACTTATAGCACCAAAAACACGTAAACAGAATATCTCTGATTACAGCCTGCAAATTGAAGGCTGCACAGTTACTCCAACAAATACAGTTAAAGATCTAGGCGTTATATTAGACGGCAACCTGTCATTTAAAAATCACATCTCAAATATCACAAAAACAGCCTTCTTCCACCTTAGAAATGTTGCCAAATTACGAAATATTTTATGTGTTGCTGACGCAGAAAAGCTTATTCATGCATTTGTCACCTCAAGACTTGACTTTTGCAATGCTCTACTTAGTGGTTGTACTGTATCATCAATAAACAAACTACAGTTAGCTCAGAATGCAGCTGCCAGAGTTCTTACTAGGTCAAGAAAATATGATCACATAACCCCAGTTTTATCATCGCTTCACTGGCTACCCATTAAGTATCGTATTGATTTTAAAATTCTCTTCATTACTTACAAAGCCTTAAACGGTTTAGCCCATACTTACTTAACTGAGCTTTTATCACATTACAACCCATCACGCTCTCTAAGATCTCAAAACTTAGGACTTTTGACAACACCTAGAATAACTAAATCCACTAATGGGTGTCGAGCTTTCTCATACGTAGCACCTAAACTCTGGAATAGCCTTCCTGATACTATTCGAGGGTCAGACACACTCTCCCAATTTAAATCTAGATTAAAGACACATCTTTTCAGCCAAGCTTTCACTTAATGCATAGTTAATGAACAGCAGCTACGCTAATCATTCTCTTTATTCTCTTTCTGCCTCTGCCTCGGGATGCCCATCCCGAGGTATGAAGAAGTTCCACCATGTCCAGACGACCGACAGATGCCCATCCCCAACTTGAGATTACGCCAGCTACAGCTGCAGATTGACTGACCATCCCAGCTCCATCTAAGGCAATTCCTCCACCAGCCAAGAGAAATATGACCACCGGACCAGCCCAGACCAATACATCCCCCAACCAAGAGCAAAGACAGACTATTTGTCCTATTAATACTGAAGTTACAATATTTGGTATTAAATGCAAAAACTTAAATCACATGTCAGCAGTTTGAGTGCAGCTATGACACCTCATAGGGGATCTGGCCCTCTCGGCTGAGCCTGGTTCAATCATGGGAGTTTGGGTTCCTCGCCACAGCAGGGCAGTGATAGCCTGCTCACCGGGAGACTGCACTTATTTATTTATTTAGAAATTAGATATTATTTATTAGAATGATCTTACTCGTTGTATAATACCATGCACTGTGCTGTGTTTTATCTTTTCTGTTTTCCCTGTTTGCCCCTGTAAAGCTGCTTTGAAACAATACACATTGTGAAAAGCGCTATATAAATAAACTTGAATTGAACTGAACTTAGTTCGAGACTCGCAAAGCTAGCTGCTCAACTTTGCTTACAAAAAGGAAACATTTGTAGATGCTGGCCATGGAGCAAAGGACCTCACACATCCCACAAAGGCCTGTACTCTATTTGGCTGCTCCGCGAAATCTAAATGAGAACACTGTCTAAAGCAGTCTACCACCGGTTGACTGTTTGATGTATGTTGAGATTTCTTCTAGGTCAAAGCCCAATACGAAGCTGTTCAACTTTGCTCACGACAAGACGGCAACTGGAGATGCTGGGGATTGAACACAGGACCTCATACATGCAAAGCATGCGCTCTACCACTGAGCTACATCCCCTTCTGCCAGTGAGTAAGTTTTTCCTAGTAATGGGAATCCTGGCGATTGGGCATTTAAGAGTGCAGAACAGTACTCTACTCTCAGCCAGTCTTGTCTCTTTGTTCCAAGGTTACCGCAGGATGCAGTTCATGCCCAGACCCGATGGCAGAGCTGAGAATGGGAAGCGGTGACCTGACAAGAGCTAAGAGGATACAGCTGGATAAAGGACGCCACAACTTTGATTTTCCTACAACATTTCAAATGTTATTCGATTGTGAATGATAATCTTAAATCTATCATTTACCTTATTAAGTTTATTTTTTATTTTTATTTAGCCTTGTTGTGCAAGCACTGTTGAGCTTGTGCAGAGGCAGCAGCTTTTGCCAGAGGGGAACTGGAATCCCCTGGTTGGGTTCTCCTGAGGTTTTTTTTCTCGATGGGAGTTTTGGGTTCCTCACCACCGTTTGCATATTGTTTTGCACTATCTGCCTGGCCGGGGGGGCTGCTTTAGAATTCAGAAATTAGACATAATTAATATTGCATATAAGAATTTATAGTCCGTTTAATATTTGACCTGTGGTTCTTTCTCCTTTATCGCCAATGTGTGCTTTCACTGTGTGTGTTTGCGTCTATGTCAATGTGGGTGTGTATGTATGTTTGCATATTGTGTGTGTGGAGCATTTGTATGTCTGTCTTTGTTGTTTTCACCTTTGTCTTGTTTTTACAGGTATATGCCTTTAGTTTTTTTACTTGTATTCAATGTGTCTCATGTACAGCTGCTTTGTAACAATGAAAATTGTAAAAAGCGCTATATAAATAAAGTTGAGTTGAGTTGAGTTGGGCAGATGTGGCTAAATAGGTCAGAGCAAGCGGTTTTTAATCAACACGGCTCAATCGGTGTAATTAAGTCTGCAACTGGGCTTATGCTTTGTCTGTGGAATGTGTGAAATGGGAATATTGAACGATGCTCAGTTCAAAGATCAACAAAGGACCTGCTTGATTTTTTTAATGGGCAACGTCTTGGAGATCGTGGGATGGAACCCAGAGCCTCATACATGCAAAGATGAAGACAGTGGCTTTTTATAGTCACGGTTGAACAAAGGTGTAAGGAATCATTGTTCGTTATGTCCGGGAAAGCTGGTTTCGGTTAGAGAGCCTAGACAATCCCTGTTTGTCGCAAGACTCTTAAGTTCAGCAATGCAGCTTCTTAAACTTCAGACGAGAAACGACTTGGAAATGCTGGGGATTGGACCCAAGACCTCATACATGCAAAGCATGCGCTCTATTACTGAGCAACATCCCCATACTGCCAACGTGGAATAATGGAGGAATCTGTGTAATATAGTCTGCCACTTGGAATTAAGCTTTGTCTGTGAAATGCATCATATGGATATATAGAACGATGTTCAATTCGAAGCACCAAGCAGATGCTTCTATTTTTAAACAAGCAACATCTTCCAACCCAGGAATGAAGCCAAGACCTCATACAAGCGAGCATGTGCCTTACCACTGGGCGACATCCCCATGAAATTGGCCTTGACCAAGTGTATTTAAAATGTTTTTTATGCCCACTGTAGACTTATTATACAATGAGGCCCCATAACTTCTTGTGTTTGAGCAGTGCTACTTACTTCTCTACTTCGTTCACCGTGCAATCCAAATGGGAGCATCTTTCGGTACAAAGCAATAGGTGTTCTCAAGCGATCAGATCAGCCCAGCTGTCTTTGACGTGTGCTTAAAACTGCTAGTTTTAAGTGAGAATGTGGCTCGTTGGTCTAGGGGTATGATTCTCGCTTAGGGTGCGAGAGGTCCAAGGTGCAAATCCCGCACGAGCCCTATTTTTATAAAAGAATAGTTCTTGGTTGCCAGTGTTCAATCCTCCAGGAGGTTTCTGTCAGGTTTGATTGAATCTGCAAGACTAGAGGTCAAGGGATACATTGCTCGATATGTGCAAGCTGGCCTCAGTTAGATAGCCAAACTAATTAATTTGAGTCTGAAACTTGGCTTTAGCCTTGCGTTGTGAAACCAGCCCAAAGGGAAGTAATTTTATAATCCGTTATGTGTACAAAAGTTTTGGGACAACCCCTACTAACGAACGTACTTTGGTCATTTTAGTGAGTCATGTTAAATTAAGGATGAGTTTACTCAACACAATAGATTCTCCACCAGATCTATCAAGATCACATACAGTATATGAAATGAGTTATTTCATAACACATACATATTTTACAATTCTGATTAGCAGTATTGTGATAAAAATCCTATATGTATTCGTCCAGCAAATGCATTAATGATTTTATACACTTACGTTATCTCATGACTATGAGTGACGTGACTTTACCAAACAGAATTAAGAGTTGTGGGTGCATAGATCGAAACACAGTTTAAGTGTTCTCGTTTTTCTCTCAGCGGAGGCGGTCGCTTTTTATCACTTCCCATCCTTGCCCTTATTTTCCCTGCTCTTTGTCTCTTGTCTCGTTTCATCTATTGAGAGACTCTCTCTGCACTGCCCTCCAAACTTGGAAAATTATGGATTTGATCAACTGGTCTCTCAACGCAATTGACACCATTTTCTCGACGAGGAAACTGGGTTCGGGGGAACCCGTATGACCTGACAGAACGTTCGCAGCTGGCTACACGATGGACGGGTGGGAGAGATGGAGGATCTTGTGTCTGGCGGCTCTTTCAGTTGAGGACATCGAAGATATATACCTATTTGGAACTATGATAACAGGTCTTGTGCTGATTGGATTAGGCTTTGCCCTGGGTTATCGGAAAATTCATAAAACGGGAACAGCTGTCCAAAGCCTCACAAGGCTGCCCGTATCGATTGAAGCTGTGGGAAGAGCGGTCAGCATTGAGACTGAGACTATTAACCGAAATATGGTTGTTATCAGGGAGATTCTAACAGCTTTGGGAAGGAAAATTGACTATATCGGAGATCAGAACCACAATTGACAATGAGGGTTGCCGTGACATATTGGAATACGGTTTCCCCACTAAACAAATCACAATCTTATCTTTTTAGCTCCCCGGATCCAGAAACGGCCTTGGACAAAGACTTTGAGAATAGATTAACGGCGACATTTTTTTTATCGCGCGATAAGAGTCTCACGCCGATAACGGCCCACCACTAGTATTGAGACAAACGGGAAACATATTTTAGACTAACGCTCTGGGAATGTTCGCCTAACGTTAGTTTCTGGTTCCCAGAAAGATTTTTTAAGGTTTGTTTTTGGTTATCTTTACGGAAATAAAACATCTCGGTTACGTCTTTAACCTTCGTTCCCTGATGGAGGGAACAAAACGTTGTGTTGAGAGACAAACTGGGGCTATGATTCTGAGAACCTATCATCGAGATAAAACTAATACGCCAATGGGGATTGGCCAATGGCCCGCCAACACCAGTCTCCTCCCCGTACATACGGGTATAAAAGGAACATGGCGGCGGTCATTCATCACCCTTTGTGTTGAGGAACCTGAGAGGTGCTCCTTGTAGCTGATCGGCAAAGTGTTGTGGCATGAAAACACAACGTCTCGTTCCCTCCATCAGGGAACGAAGGTTACAGACGTAACCGAGACATTACCCTTCAGTCGGTCTCTCGACGTTGTGTTGAGAGACAGACTGGGGATATATCTTAACACGGTGCTGAGCCGTATTACGACCTCGAGCTGAGTGACTAGCCTGGCGAGTCCATGTTACCTTCCAGTGAATAGTAGTGATCATACTGCGAAGCCTGTACTGACAATCATCACGGACAGGGCGTTGCCTTGAAGTGAGGCGCTGTCCGGAGCCGTCACACTGGGAAAAAACACTGCTCTCCACTTGGAGAGTGTGTTAAGGAGACCACATCCTGCCGTACGGGAGGTAACATGTGGAAATACTGACATGGTCTCCCGAAGGAGATCACATGCGAAAAATTGCCGGCCGTATGGGGCCAGCCCAGGTGGGTGTGCCACCGGAGGAGAGATCACAGATTCGCCAACAGGGGAAACAGGAGTGAAGAAATCAACATACGGGACTACTCAACTGGGGAATCACTACGTATGGGGCAGTCGTCCTAGTATAGGGGTCCATCTAAGTAGGGGCGACACTGCCAGTACTGGACTTGGTTCTAACAGACCGCTCCGCCCGGTCTGTTACCAGATTGCTTAGTGATGGAAGGAATGCCTATACTTTACCCAATTGGGGGGAAGTAGGTCGACTACATAGCGCACTGTACTTACCTGAAGAGGGAAGTAGGCACTTTCGCAGGCGTACGCCAAGGCCAAATGCCTGTCCTACATATTAGGGTGTAGGACACTGGTTCCTTTCGTAGGTTGTCAAGCCTCACGAAGGTACTGGGTGTAGCCCAACCTGTAGATACACATATCTGCCAGAGGGGCGCCTTGGGCCGGTATCCACGAGGAGGCCCTGCTCCGGAGGAGTGGGCTATCACTCCGAGTGGGCACAGGTGATCCTGGGATTGGTACGCCGTGGCGCCCACAATCCAATGCGCCAGCCTCTGTCTGAGACAGCCCTCCCCTGGTGCTGGCTACTGAACACACAAGAGCTGCTCAGAGCTTAAGGCTTTGTGTGCGGTCTAAGTAGAGGCTCCCGAGGGGAGAGCCTGCAGGTTCACGAAATGCGCACAGTGTACTGTTGGTGCACATCAAACAAGTTTCCCCCAAAATAACGCGGACTCGTTGCATGTTGCTCTCCTTAGTCTGATATGATGCTCTGCAAAAAAAAAACTATTTTCCGTGTTACAGCTGCGGCAATTCTGATCCACATGAAAGACAACGGTGCGTTCTGCAACACACAGAGAAACGGGAAAAAATAATTACACTTAACAAAGTGGCGTGCTTTTACAACAGAATGCATAAAATCTGCACTTATTTCTTTCGCATCCAGAGACAACCTCTACCTCCACTAGAATAGTCTTTGTGCCATTAACCAGGGTCAGTAATCTCATTGAGGCCTTAATAAATTCTAAGGTTCAGGACAAGTAAATTGTCCATGCTACAAATCCCTTAAAATAACCAAACAATCTTTATTAATAAGAAAAACAATAGACATAAAAGTATGTATGTGCAACAATATCATGTATAATGGTGCTAATGTAAATTCTTAACACAATATTACTGTAACAATAAGGGTTGTTTCTAATTAAATAGTAAAAATGTTTACACATTTAGCAAAAGGTGGTCCCCTGCTCCATAGATCTCTGGCCCTTGCCCCGAAAAAGGTTGAAGACCCCTGTTCTAGAAGACATGCTCGGACATACCTTGAACCTGCTGTCATCCACAAGTGGAATAAGGATCAAAATTTGCAAAAGGTCTACCTGAGGCAGAACAATAATGTCCTTCATGGTGGTGTGATAAGACACACCAGGTGCACATTTTTATTTTTATTTATCTTACAAATCAACACAAGGATGTGTAAATATCCAGATGATGAAGTGTTTCTGTCTGATACTCTGTTGTTTTTAAAAATGATTATTTACTTAATTTTTTAATTGTAGGATATTCTGCAAAGTCTGGGAGCTACACCATAATGGACTAGCAGACCAACAACATTGTAGACATACAGCACGTGCAGGTATTTGTAAATATGTGTACTTTAACAGCAGACTATGGATAACATACTCTTGTTTTGTACAACTACTTAAAAATTGAAAGTATACTACTTATTGAATGTCATGTTGGCAGTCGACCCCTTTGTCTGTGGACATTTCAAAGAGAAAATAGCACATATATAACTTTATCACCAAGTTTTACATAGAGCGGAACATAATTCTATTTTTCATACACACTTCATAATAGAAATGCAATGGAGATATTACGTATACACTTTATGTTTATGTGTTTGTACACAGTGTAGTGAGGTTGGGGAAGCTACACTATGGAGAAGGTTTGATCGTCTGGAGGAAAACGATGTACATTTAGACTGCATTGTTACTGTCAGTCACCCCCAGATACAAAAGTTCCTAAAGGATTGTAAGTCAAACACTATTATGACGTCTGGCACATGGCGAAAGCCAAGGTAATGCATCTTGTTTTACAGAATTGATTTACATCTTGTTTTTCAATCTGTGATACGTTTTGCCTGTAAATTTTTCTTTGTCAGGACTGTCAAAGAAGGTTGAAAAAATGTCCAGAGAGAAAGTCTGTAGTTTGCTAAAGAAGTGGCATAAGAGCAGGTCTATGGAGCCAAAATAGGGTCCTATATATTTGGAACAGAAAAAAAAATTTGCAAACAAAACTGAAGTTCTGCAAATAATAATAGGGTATGCAGAAAATTGCATCTGCGCAAGAAAAACTTAAGAATCTGAAAAGAAAAGTAAAGCACAGAGAGAAAAAATCAAGTTTAGCAAAGTAAAAATTCAGCAGCAATACTTTTTCAACACATCTTTTCCTTTGCATCGCTCCTTTAAATCCGCATTTCAGACAATCGCTCCCTTTCGACACAGTTTTCTTTTTGCTCTTCACTTTTCTTTCCCACGTAGGAGGGGACGTTCTCGCGACCTTGTGCAACGTTCCCTAAAAGTTATCTAAAGGTAACGAAAGTTCCGAACCTTTACAGAACATTAGGGACGTTCTTGGAACGTCCTCCTTTGGTTATGAAAGTGCTGCAGTTCAAGGTTCCTTATATGACTATAGGGGGGACGTTCTATTTGGGGCATTTTATGGTCACATAGAAAACGTTACAGAGAGGACATTTGAGACGTTAACAGAACGTTCTCGCATCGTCCTCTGTTGGTCATATAATAACGTTCCCAAAGTGACTTTAGGGGAACGTTCCATACTGGTTGCTATATGGTCATGAAACAACGTTACAAAGAGGACATTCCGGACGTGAACAGAACGTTCCCATACGGTTCTCTGTTGGTCATATAATAACGTTCCGAATGTGGTTATTATATGGTCACACAACAACGTTAAAATATGACAAATTAATGAACGCAAAGATGTATTAAATCTACATCTAATTCATGAAAATATTAAATAATAATATAAAAAGTATTAAACGTATTTGTTAGATAATAACACTAACATGCTAGCCAATTTATTAGGTCCTCTCTGCTAATTTTTTAGGATTTGATATTTGTTAGGCTACTTCAAAATAAAAACTATGGCTACAGATCTAAAATCCTTGATGTGTCCATAAATCCCTTATTAACAAATAGACATACAAAACAATACAATGTCATAGATCAAGGCAACGTGGAAATAAGCGATGCGTAAGTGATGCAGTTCAATTTTTCACCACATTTACATTGGAAAATTGTGTAGTTTTGTGGAGCTCTGACACTGTCTCATAGCAACCGCGTCGAAGTCGTGCGTTAAATTTTAATTTATCAAGCGCACTTTACGACTTAATATAGTCTAAAAATACTTACATTGCTGCAGAATGGTGAACACATTTACCATTTATTATTTTCTATATAAATGTCCAATATAAATGTCTATATAGCCTACTGTACATTTCTATACAAATATTAAAAATGAATATTTTGGTGAGGTACTGCCACACCCGCGGCTGTCTGTATTCAGAAGGGAGAGCTGCAGCCCAATTCAACTGCTGCTGGTGCATCGTCCTTTCTTTATGTGCGGAGCGCGCGCACTGCGGGCATGTAAGCGGCCATGCAGTCCCTTGCATTTATTTCCTGTCAACAGTGTAAAAAACTTAAAATACTCAATTTTTGGTCAAAAGAATAATACATTATTTAAAGCTTTTATTTGTGTAAACTGAAAATATCAAGAAAACTTTAGCTAAATAAACCACCACAAAAGGACTGTTTTAAATCTGCTATGAATATGAAATATGAAGATTGTTGTATTGTAGCCTACTGTATCTTCTATAAAGATGAATATTACATTTCGTTAATTTAAAAAGCACTTTAATGTTGTATAAATAAATAATAAACTTTTGTTCTGTTAGATGTGTTTTGGCTAGTTTTTGTATGTTGTATAATTATAATATATATCTAGTTAATGAAAAAAAAATTATATATTTATATTTATATATTTACATTTATTCATTTAGCAGATGCTTTTATCCAAAGCGACTTAAAGATGAAGACAGGGGAAGCAATCAAAAACAACAAAAAGAGCAATGATATATAAGTGCTATAACAAGTCTCAGTTAGGTTAACACAGTGCATGTAGCATGGGATTTTATATAATATAATAAATAAAAAGAAAACAGATAGAATAAATTTAAAAAAAAAAGAATAGAGCAAGCTAGTTAGAGGTCTTTACACATACAATTGCATAATAAATGAAAATAAAATAGAATACAAAAGATTAGAAAGGGAGTTAGATTTTTTTAAGAATAGAATTAGAATAGTGAGTGTTAAAGTTAGAGGGTCAAATAAAGATATGATATATATATATATATATATATATATATATAACAAAAACACAAAAACAAAAACTGCTTGAGCGATTCAGGAAAGCAGCTGCTTGAACCTCATTCTGGGAGAAGACTTATTTATTTATTTTTTACCATGAAGAAAAAAATCTATCGGATGAGTCAGGTTCTGCACATCTGAGAAGAAGAAACAGGTATGACGTTTATACATCTTTATCTTACACATTACAATAATGTGTATAATGTGTACAAATACGATTTTTCATGAGAAATGTTCGCCTATCTATAAGACGAATAAAACACGACAATTTTACAACCGGGAAATATGACCTATGGGGTTAATTTGCACTTCAACATTTTTAAATAAATTGTAAAAATAATACTAAATTACAATTATTATAATATGAATTATTTATCAGTAAATAATACTAAATTACTATATTTTTATTTATTTATACTCATTTAATTTATATATTTGAATTCTAATGTATTATTTCTTGATAACAGACGCTGCTAAGTATAAATTAAAAATTTAATTAAATTTTAATTAAATTTTAAATTACATTTAATTTAAATTAAATTTTAAATTAAAATTAAATACAATTTTATGCATTTAGCAGACGCTTTTATCCAAAGCGACTTACAGTGCATTCAGGCAATCAATTTTTACATATCATGTGTATAACACACCGTTGCCATGAAAAACAAAGCGTTGCTCTGGACGCAGGATTCTAACCTTATATAGAGACGGAAATGACTATTTTCTTTAATATTTTCTTTATTATTATTTTTTCACATTATCCTTTACATAATATAACGTAATATTATAACGCAATAAATAATTATATAAATATACATATATTTTTTTATATAAAATAAAAAACGTTTAACACCTAGGTCACAAATTCTAAATCTGGCAGCGGGTATATAAGCTGGGGTCTGTGACCATCGCGCTCATACACAGCGTACTCACACCTCTCACTCACTCAGTCAGTGGACATCCCAACTGTCAGTTTCTCTGAGGTAAATATTTTAATTAACCATTCTATCTAAATTAATAACACAAAACTAATTAAAAATGACATATAATGTACGTTACATGATATAAATAAAAATAATATGGAATTATAAGGACAGTAGCTTTTGAGCGAAATTTCCTCATGGTAAAACGGCCGTCTCCACAAGAAATTCAATAAATTGTCATAAAATTGAAGGACTGTCTTTTCCAGTATAACAAATGTACCACATTTACTCAGAAAAACTGCTTTTCCGTCTTTTTCTTTAACTTTATACCACTCTTCAGCACTGTCATCGCCGTTATTTGTCGTTAAATACCGTTATGTTTACGTGACGTCATTTGGTCTAAAGAAGTAGCTTATCGTTTTCAGATAGGGCCATTATTTTTTTAGGGTCTTTCATGTTAACATTAGCTACTTTAAAATAAATTATGAATACCATTAATATCATTATTGTAAATTATACTTTATTTGAAAATTAACGCGCCTTCTCACAGGCTTGGCTGTGAGCGCGCGCGTCCCTCAATATTCTGCCTTCACTAGTGTGGGTGAACTAGCTTTACAGATAGCTAACATTCTTCAATAAAGAAACCAGGAAGCATCTTGTTCGTTTAGTGTGTTTTACTGAAAGACTGTAAAACTGTAACATACAGAAACAAAGAGAATGCATATCAAAATCTCAATAGAGTCAATAGACAATGCAAATATAACATATGAAGCTTAGAATTAACTAAACCCTCGAAAGACGATCTCGTAAACGAGCGGTTAGCACTATGCTAAAATACAAGGATAATGTCATAGGGATGCTAACAGTACTAGCGCCACTTTTTCCTTAACGAATTACGAATAGAAAACATGCTAAAATAACTAAATTTGGTATCAGCAGGAAGTTAACATTACTAACAAACAAATACTCACAGACAGATATTTCTTAGGAACCAAAATAGAAGTTTACAGACTTAACACTCTGTAGTTTGACATTCTGTGGGACCGATAGAAAAGTAACTGCCCTACGGAAAGTCTGCGTGGACAAAAACACAAGAAACGCAAACACAAATAACTCTTCCCACCAGGGGGTAGCACACTCAACCTCCGCACGAGCACGACGGTGCCGTCATCACAGTGGACGCTAGACCCCATTTCGCGCAAATGTGTGCACGGCAGTTTTTGTAATTTTGCACGAAACTCTGCTTCCAGAGCTGCACGACCTCGAGCTTATTCTGGCCAAACAGCAAGCACCCAGTTTGCGCTTACAAAAAATAAATAAAAATAAAAAATAAAATAAAAAAATAGAGCCTAGAAATAAGCAGAAAAAAAGCAGAAATAAGCCTTTTTGGTGAAAATAAAGGTCCAAGTTTAATAATTCTTGAAAATAAATTTGTATTGGTTTTCTTTATAGCCTACATAACAAAACCAGAACAAACTATAAATACGTAAATACAAAATAAAATAAAAAAAAATAAAATTATAATAATAATTATTATTATAGAAATTACACTTTAATGCACAACCGTAGGCAATTCACAATTCAGGCATTGTATCTAATATCATCTGTATCCTTTGAAGTAACAGTTGTAAATAAAATTGTCCCACGTTGATGTATATGTGATTTCAATTCACTTTTTCTCTTTTCTGTGCTTTCCAGACCCTGCCCAGATTACCATGTCATCTCAGAAGGTAGGCTTGTCTTGCAAAAAAGGTTTTCAAATTTACAGCATATTGCTGACATGCCAGAAAAAGGGAGCGATTTCACAGCAATGTGATTAGTTCAATGTTATATCAAAATATTTTTCACCTTATAATGTGGCGTGAAAGATCCCTGTATTTGCCTAAAAATTTATGATCTTTATGTTTTTTACTTAAATTACATGCGTGTACCCATTTGCAGAGAAAAAAACACATAGCTGTGTCACACAACTGGATGCCTGCAGAAGCTAGGAAAAGAGAATACAAACGATTATGGCAGAGGGTACAACGGAAAATGAGAAATGTGCACATTAACGCAGCTGGTCCTAGTACTGTGCTAAACAGTGAAGCAGACAATCCCAGGGACACTATGCCAATCTGGAACCCGGGCCTAAAAAATGCAATGACTGGAGAATCTAATAGTGACAGCGATGAAATGTCGTTTGTCAATGCTGACATCAGTGCAGTCACATCGCTACAACATACAATGGCAGAAGACACAGAGAATATGGTTCTTGATTATTCCAGTAGTGACATGGATGGAGAGTTTTTTCAGAATACTGCCAACATTGATATGCCCACTGAAAATTTAGAAGAAGAGTTAAAGAGGTGGATCAATGAATATAATATCAAGCACAATGCTGCAGAAAAACTGCTCAAAATTCTCAGGAATCACGGGCATAAACACCTGCCATCTACTACTAAAACATTATTAAAAACGGATCCTGTTGAAAGCCAAATGGTGTCTGGTGTGGAATGCATTAAATTAGGAGTGACTGAACAATTAATCATGTGTTTGAATCGATATCCCTACAATTATGCAAAAGACATCACTGAGCTTGAGATTTCCCTCAATGTAGATGGACTGCCACTCTTTAAGAGCACTGGTAAATCTTTCTGGCCTGTACTCTGCACAGTACATCTAAAACCAGCAAGCACATTTCCTTTGACCATTGCCCTCACTGAGGCCAAGCCTAAATCACTGGACTTCATTAAAGTCATATCAGATGAACTGAAAATGATTCTAATGAATGGCTTTGCATGGGGAGAAACAACACTCAATGTAAGATTGAGATGCATTACCTGTGATGCACCAGCAAAAGCCATGCTGAAGTGCATCAAACAATTCTCAGGTTACTATGGCTGTGACAAATGCACCCAAAAAGGCAACTGGGAGGGACGCATCACTTACCAACAAGTGCATGACCTCACTTTGAGGAACGATGTCTCATTTAGAGAGCAACACCAGCCAGAACATCATCACGAAAATGCTGTGTCCCCTTTCAGCAATCTCCAAATTGACATGATCAAGTCTTTCCCTGCTGACTACATGCACCAGTGCTGCCTGGGAGTGATGAGAAAAATGCTCCTACTATGGTCACAGGGCAAGTCGGGGCATCGGCTATCGCCGGCTCAGCTGAGGGAGGTCAATCAGAGGCTAAGGAACTTGAGAAATGACATACCCCATATTTTTGCCAGGAAGCCACGTAGTCTGGAGGAATTGGAGAGGTGGAAGGCCACTGAATTCAGGCAGTTTATGCTCTACACTGGCAAAGTTGTTCTCCGGGGAATCCTGCCAGAAACCCTGTACAGTCATTTCATGGCCTTTAGTGTGGCTTTGTGTATACTAGTGTCTCCACATTTAACACAAACCCACAATGTGTATGCCCATGAGCTCCTCACATATTTTGTAGAACAAGGACGGCATATATATGGGAAAGAATTCTTAGTGTACAATGTGCACTCACTGCTTCACCTCACTGCTGATGCCACCACATATGGATCATTAGACAAATGCAGTGCCTTTGCGTTTGAGAGCTACTTGCACCAGCTGAAGAAGATGGTTAGATCAGGAAACCATGTTCTAGTCCAAGCAGCAAAACGGCTCCAAGAACGTTCACAGATTCCTATACAAACAAGTGAAGAGAAACCAATACAATTGAAACATCCTAATAATGTTTACATTGTTAGCCCAACATCCTGCTGTGAAGTTCTGGAGAGGACCAACTCCGGAAAGCTCTTATGTAGAGTATTCTCGCACTTAACGTCATACCTTTACGAGCCATGTGACTCGATGATCTATGGAGCCTATGTATGTGGTCCATCAAAGATGGAGATCGTGGACAAGACAAACTTGCAAGGAAGGGCAATGATCCTTGAGGACGGGCATGGCCGCAAAGTTGTCTTTTCTCTCCTTCATGACCTTGATTAATGAAATATGGAAATATGTACATAGTTAGTATTATTTTTTTTCTGTCATTGCTTTAATGTCTTAACTTAGATTTCATATACTGTATATTGGCCCTCTTTTCTAAGGAGTGTCTGTTCCTCTGTTTGTAATGTAGGTTGGATTTTACATAGTTATTTTTGAACTAGAAAATGCAATTGCTGTGGTGCCTGCATTATGGGTAGAGGAGGTGAATGGGGTAAGGGTACATGCGCACACACACACACACACACACACACACACACACACACACACACGTAATACCGGAAATAACATATTCCCTAAAATGTTTTAGGTTCTGATTTGCTACTGGCCCCGTAGAAATGCTGCTGCCATGGCAAAGGCCTCCCAAAGGCCAGATAAGGAGCTCTGGAAGCGGCACAAAATAAGAATACTCTCCGAGACTGGTGAGAAAACTGAATAAATATATAGTCGTATGGAGGTACACTGCCTTTACACAGTAAAATGATTACAAAAACTAAAAAGACAACTCAAATTTACTCTGTCCTTAGACAACTATAAGACAGCCAGAGAACGAGCCAAAAAAGCTGTAGAAAGTTCAAACGTGGACACAGAAGAAGAGGTGCTAAAAGAGCGGGAAAAAAAAGTGCCATCAAAATACTGGACCGAGAGTGAAGGTAAACACACGCGATTGCTTTTTGTCATGCATTACTCCACTTTTTATGTATAAAAATCATGCCATGATTACAGAGAAAACTACTCTTATAAAACTAAACTATATATAAACTGTTTCATCCTGAATAAATAGGAGAATGTGAGATTCCTACCAAAAAAAGGAGAAAAATGTCCACATCCTCTCAGAAGCCATCAAGCCTCCCAAAGCCTCCAAGTTGTAAGTAACAGATTTAACTTTTCATTGTCATGTGTCATTTCTTGTGTTGTGTTGATTTGATGGTGGTGCGTCAATTAGTGAACAGGCAAAATAAGTGCATTGCCAGCTGACGGGAAGAAGCTATTTTGTGTGAAATACAGTACAAACAGATTTCTAATGAAAATCCTATTTTAAAAATGTTTTGAATTTGGTTGGAGTGTTTTATATTGTGTGAGTTGTCCCATGCTTTCAATGTCTGTTTTTAGACAAACCACCTCCTGACATCACAGCTCACTCACCTGAGGAAGATGAGCCATCCCTGCCAAATCTTTTTGCTAATAATACTTTTCATGGTATGCATTTTTAATGTTGATATTCTATTCATCTGTTAAGATAAATGTTTTTTTTTTAAATCTTCAAAAAATTAAGATTATGGCTGCATTTTTTTTACTGTCTTCTAATCTCAATCTCTGTTACCTTACATTATACATTCATCTCTGTAAAGCTGCTTTTAAACAATCTGCATTGTTAAAAGTGCTATATAAATGAAGATGACTTGACTTGACTTACTATCCAAATAAGACCATACTGTAGCTATTGCATCTGGCAATACAGTCATGCCAATGTCTATATTTTATTTCTTGAAGTACCACACATATGCCTGAATACTAAGCAAATAACTAAATGTCAAGATGAACCCCCCCTTCCATCATCATCATCTCACCCATCTAAATTTTTCAGATTTCCAGCATCTCATCGAGCAATCTGAGCAGCGGATGCTCCTCGCAATAGAGAGAATGTCGACAGATATTTCTAATTCTATTGAGCGTCTGATCCAGGCTATTCAACAGAATCGTCCTGGTCCGGCAACCATCACAACACCACCACAGGAGTCCATTGAGAGGCCCTGCAAAACATTGCAGGAGCTGCAAGCTTTCATATTAAAACTTGAGGACCCAGAAGGGAAAAAAAGGATGGTATGTTGATATAGCACAGGGGTCAGTAACCTTTTTGTTACAAAGTGACATTTTTAATTTCAAAATGTAGATTTGTGTGCATGTAGGCTAAATTTTCTGAATGAAATACATACACCCCTCGCATTTGCTTGTGTGTCAGCAATTAACCCTGCTCCATGTGCCATTGCAATACTAACATTTGCTTCATTTATCTTTAAATGTTGCATAGATACAGTTTTTGAGCCTGATGGGAGGTAGCAACATTGGAGACGCTGTGAGGAGAATCCTTCGGAAAATAGCCACCAATGAGGCCTGGTCAAATTACAGCCTTAAAGGCCGAAAAGGAAAACTGACCTTCATTGGGACAGCCCTCCACCATATTGTTTTAAGTATGCTTTTCAAAACTTCTCTCTTCTTTTCACTTCATCATGCAACTTTTTAAAGAGCAAATGATAAACAGAAAAATGCCTGTACTGTCCCTGTACCTTCGAATAATTTGTTTTCTCGTTTTTGACTTCTAAACGAAAAAAAAGAAAAAAAGAAAAAAAAAACATTTTATTCAGCAAGGATGCATTAAATTGAACAGAAAAGAGAGTTAAGATTTACATTTCAAATAAATGCTGCTTTTTTTTCTTTAATTCATCAAATAACCCTGAAAAAAATACACAAAAATGTGAAGAAGCACAACTGTTTTCATCACTAATAATCATAAATGTTTCATATGGTTTTAGTTTTACTTATTCACTTATTCATATTGCTCAAAAAGTGTACTTTTGGATTTCAAAACTTTATTAAAATAAAATAAACAAATAAATGTAAATGTAAATATGAGAATTTAAAAAATAAGAAAATAACAGATGTATTGTGATATAGGTGAATATTGTGAGAAAATAGATATGAAGTTATTTAATGAGCTTCCTCACTTAACCAGTTATCTGTGCTTCCTCAGCAATGAAGTTCCACATTTCCGAACACGAAAATGCATGCAGCAAATAAGCAGTTCACAATATTTTCTTCAGGTTAACTCCAAAATTCTCCCACATATTGGACTTGATTTTTGATGACGTATTGTCGACAACTTTACAAACTCCTCCACTAGCTATTCTTTTCTTAAAATCCTCAGCATCCATCTCGATGACTGCAAGCAGATCGCGCGCGCGGTTATGATGAATTTTTAAAGGTGGAAGTATAGGTAACGTTATAGATTCCTGGGAGGGCGTGGCGCGTGGACACAAATCAACTGATATGGATTTTAAATTATTTTATTAAAAATTATTTTATCAACTTGAAATACAGACATATTTTTGTAGATGTGTTGCTAAAAATATGCATTACGTTTGCATGTGATTGTTTAAAACCCGTATTTCCCCCGTGTCCGACCCGAACTGCACCCGTATCCGACACGGGTGGATATTTTTCATCCGTTTGAGCAAAAACCTACAGGTACCCGAACCCGTGCAGGACTCTAACTGTAAGCTACACTATATAGGCCTATGCTTATATTTAATTAAAAAAAACACAAAAACAATTGCAATATTACAATAAATACAAATTATTGTATACTATCACAAGAACCATTTATGAATTAGTTAATTCGTTTTTCCGATTACAAAATCAAGTCATTATTTTAGTAGCATGAAAAAAACAATAGGATTATAAATTAATATCTCACTTACATATACAGTTTTCCTCGAGTGAATTCAGAGAAATCCAGATTGTGTCTGTCTCTGTCTGAGGTGAGCGGCACTGGGGTGAACGCGGAAAAAAACTCACGCGAACCAGCACTTTTTTTTCTTCACTCTTATCTAAACTCATATGATTGGTTATTGCATCATGAGTTCATCAGATTCGTGTCTGATTGTTTATAATGCTCAATTTTGCATGTCATGTATAGGCTGACTTACTGTAATATGGCGTAGGCTAACACTTTTAATTTATTTTCACATTTTATGTCAAAAGTGATAATCGTCAAATATTTATTTAGATTATTTTAACCCGCTTGTTGAATATGCAAATTTGTATCCATTTTGGAGGGAGCAGGGCAATTGCGTCATCAGCAATATTATTTCCACATCGCGCCGTTCCCCGGTTCTGTCCGAGGCGATGGTGCTGAATCGGTTGATCAGTTCTTATTATAGAATCAATTGCTCTCGTGCAGGGCTGCTTCACTGCGTTATGTGAGAAAGCGGTGTTCTTTATAAAAGTACTACAGAAATATCGCATCTATTAGGACTAATGGGATATTATAACAAATAAAAAATATAAAATAATCAAATTATAACTATAATAGCCTAGTCATATTTAAAAATGTAATCATGTATAACAATAACGTCATAATAATGGTCCATTTTAAACGTTTAAGTGTCTCTTTTTTCAATTTTTGTTCGGTGGAGCTGTGACTATTGTTCTTGTAAAAACTTTTCAGCATAGTTTGGAGCCCTGAGACTTTCACATTTATTTTGTTACCTTTTTTTTCTCTTCTAGGTGCTTGTGCCAAACAATTTCCGAAACACACAGAAAAGGAAATTGATACATGTATAGGGGAAACCCTCAAACATGCACCTCACCGTGCCAAGTTGGTCGCGACACCTGTAAGTTGTTTTATTCAGTGAGAGCTCTCTCTCTCTCTCTCTCTCTATTCTCTAGAAAAAAATAACTGTTTTGATTTATTTACTTAGTACCGGTACTTATAAACAAAGTGGAGTTAAAAGTAATTAAAGAGTCATTGAAGTGATTGATAAATATAATGTTCATTTTTTTCAGGCAGCGGAAGAACAATTTCGGGCACCTCCTGAAGATGGAGACAGTGACTGATACACACACACACACACGCACACACACACACACAGTATATATTTAATATAAATAATTGTTTTTTTTATTTGTTGTTCACCATTTACGCAACATAAAATTAATATAAATATGTGTTCTTGTTGTTATTACTGTTTCTTAATATTTGTGTGTGTATAATATATATATATATATATAATTTATGTAATATATAATTTATTTATAATCTGTTTTTGTTCACACAAAATAAATGACTGATTTTATCTTTGAATGTATTAAACGTGCATGCTTATTCCTGATTAAAGTTCTGAAAGAACAAGTGTTTTTTGCAGTAAAATTTTAGTTTGGTTCCCTACAGGTCCTTGAGACCAGTGGGGACGTTCTGAAAACGTTCACATAACGTCCTGAATGTTCTGTGAAGGTCCTCAAAATAACGTCCCCCGACCCTTTAAAGAACTCCACATCATGACCGTCTCCGAACGTTCCCGGAACGTTACTAGGCGATGTCCTTGACACCAGTGGGGACGTTCTGAGAACGTCCTGGGAACGTCACATTTGCAAATAAAACATGGTCCCCTGAACGTTCCGATAACGTCCTGAATGTTCTGTGAAGGTCCGCCAAATAACGTCCCCCGACCCTTTAAAGAACTCCACATCATGACCGTCTATGAACGTTCCTGGGACGTTACTAGGCGACGTCCTTGACACCAGTGGGGACGTTCTGAGAACGTCCTGGGAACGTAGCATTTCTAGCTGGGTTGCGCCTCGCTTTGTGTCCCTGATTTGACGTGGGGGAGGAGAAAGAGATTGGGGCGTGTACAAGCGGCCTGAACCTGCCTCCACTTACGTTCAAGTAGTCCCCGCTGCAGACTGTAGCGCGGTGAAGTCATGTTTGTTGACGTAATGCATGCTTTTATGCCCATGCGCCCTAACGATAAGTGGTCAAGCAATCGTTATTGCGCATGTGTGTCCTGTTTACCTTACGAGGTGATGTTTTCACGTATTTTTATCTCATGAATGTGTAAAGTTAGACCTTGGATATTATGTCCGAGATCAATGCATTCCTGTCAATCACGCGCCCTCGGGGCATATTAAAGATAGCCAAAACGATTTGATTTTAATGAATTAAAAAAGTTAACAAAAATACTTTTCATGTCATTTAGTGATATAAAACATTAACTTCTGGGTTTGAGGTCGGCAATTCCCGAAATCCTAGTTGTCTTGAACAATTCGTTAATAGACTAAGTGCGAAGGCAAGTTTATTTTTGTAGCACATTTGATACACAAGGGCAATTCAAAGTGCTTTACATAAAATGATCGACAAAGAGAAAAAAGACGTATCTTTAAAATGAAAATTGTTTAAGATCACATACAGTAATAGATTTAAAGAAAAAATAAAACGGCAATAAAATTGATTAAAAATGTGAGAAAAAGAGAACAACAATATAAAAATTCAGCAGTACTGAGGTTGTGAATGCACAGCTAAACAGTACTAATTATAAAAACGTTTAAAAAAAAAATGAAAAGCTCTGATATTTTCGAGCCTTAATTTGTAAGGGGGTCCGTTCAAAAAATATGAAAAAGAAACCATGCCATTTCAAATGTAAACCCATATCATAAACTAACGTTTTTTAATGACATCCTCTGTGACCATGACAAAGACAGCACTGTTATAAAAATGAATATGCTCAATCACTTAGTGACATTGAAATTGAATCCATCCCCGTGTTGTTTGTTTACATGTTTGCGTATACGGAAGAAAACAAAAACGCATGCACACGTTGAATCCGTGTATCATTCGTTCTTTTCATATTCAATTGAGATTCCAAAATCGGAAAATTAAAAACGGTTTGTTATTTAGTTATTTGTTTATAAATGTAATACCAAAAAACAAATAACGGGTCATTTTTCGTACTTTTGATTTAATACTCAGATCAAAAATAGGAAATGAAATAAAGGGGGCACGACCGATTTTGATATTTAATTTGTTCGATTTGCGTGAGCCGGAAGTTATCTTCGTGTGTGTGTGTGTGTGTGGGCGTGTGTGTGTGGGCGTGTGTGTGTTGGCGTGTCTGTGTGTTTTTGTGTGTGTGTGTCCGCGCGTTTGTCTGTGGGCGTGTGTGTGTCCGCGCGAGTGTCTGTGCCTCCGTGCGTTTGTCTGTTGGCGTGTGTGTGTGTGTGTTTGTCTGTGGGCGTGTCTGTATGTGCGTGCGTGCGTGCACGCGTGTTTGTGTGTGAGAGAGTGCACAGAGGATGGGCTGCTGCTTGCTGTCATGACATGCTGAATGCCCCTTGAGATGACCGTGAACTTCACGTGGAACCTCCATCACCCACTCCCCTTATCATCCTCAATATTACTTTGATAGAACAGTTTTTTAGGCAGCCTATCTCCATCATGAATATTAATCACATCCGATAGTAACTACATGTTTGAAAGTGCAATATTCTAGTGCAGAGCATGCAATACGGTTTATGCATAATGAAGTAAATTACGTGTATATTTGTAAAAAGCATAGTATACACAGTTTTGTTATACTTTGCATATATATAATTAACTGTCCCTCTTACCTCTTATGTATATACATTTTTTTCTTCACTGATGTATTTTATTTTTATTCTATATATTGATTTTTTTCCATTTCCTGTGTTTGTCTAAACTGTATTTTTTCATTCTGAGCTCCTGTAACCAACACACGTTGCTTGTCTGTGTGTGCACAATTGGAAAATAAAGCTTATTTGATTTTTTTCTGATCAATTGCTCTTATACACTTTATTATCCTCTTGTTGGTCTTAGCCAGTGCGTTATACACACATTATATTACTATGTAGTTACATGTATATAGATTTATGTAAACTTTGTCACTTGTTGTATGTAAAACTAAAAGTCATCTCAGGGGGCATTCAGCATGTCATGACTTAGACAGCAAGCAGCAGCCCATCCTCTGGGCACTCTCTCACACACAAACACGCGTGCATGCACGCACGCACGCACATACAGACACACACACAGACACACACACACACACACACACACACGCCAACAGACAAACGCACGGAGGCACAGACACTCGCGCGGACACACACACGCCCACAGACACACACACAGACAAACGCGCGGACAGACACACACAAACACAGACACGCCAACAGACACACGCCCACACACACACAGACAAACGCGCGGACAGACACACACAGACACGCCAACAGACACACGCCCACACACACACACACACACGAAGATAACTTCCGGTTCACGCAAATCGAACAAATGAAATATCAAAATCAAAATCGGTCGTGCCCCCTTTATTTCATTTCCTATTTTTGATCTGAGCATTAAATCAAAAGTACGAAAAATGACCCGTTATTTGTTTTTTGGTATTACATTTATAAACAAATAACGAAATAACAAACCGTTTTTTAATTTTCCGATTTTGGAATCTCAATTGAATATGAAAAGAACGAATGATACACGGATTACGTTGAAATGCATGATGTCACTGCGCTGTACTCTGCAGCGGGGACTACTTGAACGTAAGGGGAGGTAGGTTCAGGTCGCTTGTACACGCCCCAATCTCTTTCTCCTCCCCCAAGTCAAATCAGGGACACAAAGCGAGGCACAAAGAAAAGGGAAGAGCAAAGAGAAAACTGTGTCGCAAGGGAGCTATTGGCTGAAATGGGGATTTAAAGGAGCGATGCGAAGGAAACGATGTGTTGAAAAATTATTGCTGCTGAATTTTCACTTTTCTATACTTGATTTTTTCTCTCTGTGCTTTACTTTTCTTTTGCAGATTCTTAAGTTTCTTGTGAAGATGCAATATTTTGCTTAATACCCTATTTTTATCAAAACTTCAGTTTTGTTTGCAAATTTTTTTTTCTGTTGCAAATATATAGGACCCTATTTTGTCTCAATACAGGGCTGATTCAGGACCAGAATTTAGCCAAATGGACAATAACACACATTCTAACCCAGCGTTCACTATGTGTCAACATGAACAAAGGTTGTCTTAGAACCGTAGCAATTGGTTTCAACCAGGTGTGTAACCTTAATGTGTTGTTTAACTAAAACACTCATAACCATACAGTATACATGCAGCTAGTTTTTGGAGGATTTTTGTTAATCCTCCAATATTCCTGTGTTGTATCAGTAACATGTCACATGATTTCCCCCAAGGTTCTACCAGACATCAACTGTGGAGTCATTTTACAAAGTTATCTTGCACTTTGCACCCAAAAATGATCTCTTCCCCTTCATCTAAATGGTATGTAGGTAAGTCTTCTCCCTCAGAACTGAAAATGCAAACTCAGTTTAGGGCTGTTCTAACTAAAAAACCTGAAGTGAAGTGCCTTTCAGTTAAATTTGACTAATAAATGCGCAAATAAATAAAGTAAATGTGCAAATAAATAAAAAGAACGTATCATACTTCACAGGCTATGTCAACAACTTGAGGGACAGTGTTTTTTGTCAGGGTTCTGCCTCATCATGTCTTATATTTCTTTGTCTTATATGGTCTAATCCTTGTTTTGTTATGTTACCCCCTCGCAGATTTTTGTTTTGCCTTTGTTATCATTTATTATTAAAGTCTGTTAAAACCACTTATCCGCTATCTGCACCTGGGTCCTTTGTCCGAGTCCTCACCACCCCACGGTCTTGACAGTTTTTGAAGAAGTTGTCTGTGATCCCCTTCTATTTGCTGTTTTGTACTCATTTTATTCGCGAGACACCTGTCTTACAGTGCAACTTCTTCCTGCTGCTGATCACTGTAGAGAGTGACGCACAGACAAGGCAATCCTGCACCAGGAAAGGGAGACCTTGCACTTGCGGGGCAACACTTGCAACATTTTTCCACTGAATGATAGCTAAGGTTATCCAAGAAGTTGCTAGATTTGTCGATATGCGCTTCTTCTTAAAGCGTACGTAACATGACATCATGAAAATGACGTGTCATGCAGTCTGTTATGTTGCCGTGTTTGAAGGTAAGCTGTCTGCCAAGTTGTAAGTCCGAATGTGAATAAATAACGAAGTTATTTGCTTGTAAAAATGGAGGCGACTCTGAATCGCACAAACGAGTCGTGGACGCATATCTACGTCACTATACATAAACGTGTTGCTGAGACTGCCGGGAAAACGTATGTCTCCTCCCTCAAAAACTGTCGCTCGTTCATGATGCGTGTGTATCATGTCTAGAGTCTGTGTTCTACGGTGTGAAACTAAGTCCGTCTTATTTCAGCTACCTAAGCAAGAAAGTCTGAGGGAAAAATGGTTACAATTAATTACAATTAATAAAGAATACCGAAGGAGTATAACCCCAGGGTTGGACTGTGTGCGCGTCATTTCACCGATGATTGCTTTGATAATCTTGGCGCGTTCAGTGCAGGACATGTGAAACGACTATCCTTGAGAGAGGTGGCAATACCGACTCTATTTGGACCTTATAGCTCCACCGAGTCCCAACCTGTAAGTGTGACTTTTGATATTTGTCTGAAGTTCAAGAAATATTTTCGCACCTTATGTCTGTGTTTAGCTAATGCATATAACGCTAACATTAGCATGTAGCATTATTTCTGGGGTGTTACAGTTTGTTTATCTTGCAATTTACTCGGCTGATTTAATTGTTCAATCCATGAATTCTCAAAGTATTTGTTTCAAGAACTAAGTCGAGTACTATCTGTATTGTAATAACATCTGAAGATACGAACACGGTACACTGTGCACCTATATAGATATATTTGGGTGAAACTACAATAATTTTTTATAACGTCGACTTTTTGAAATGCTCTATGTACCATGACAACGCACAATTAGACGAAATAATGGTATTACTAACGTATTTTAAGAAAAATAATAATTTACTTCATTGATAAGCAAAACACAACATGCATGTTGTCACACCGAGAGTTTTTATGACAAGAGTTGTCACTTGCCACTGACTAACATCCTGCTCCAGTCTTGGAGTTTGTGGAGGCCTTAGCGTCTTCTTCCTCGTCAGACTCGGGCTCAAACTGGTACGGTAAAATCGCCGCCATCTCTATCTACACATATATATAAAGACATCCAAACACATGTAAACCGTAATCCTGTAATGATGGTAGGCGTTCCATTTGCGACAAATGATGAACGCGTTTGACCAATCACAACAGACTACACCATCTGACCAATCACATGACACAAGGTTACCGGGTAGGAGTGGCCTAGACGGGTGAATCGCGGATCGAATCATTTTTGAGTCAGTCAAGAAGTAGGGGACGGATAACTGCATATAACTACGAGATTAAAGTGTTTTTACACATTGTATGTAGATAAACTTGTTGTTGGACACTCCATTACCCAAAGTAGGGCCTAAAAAAACATATGTTACCTTCTCTTTAACAAAAACCGCTAGAGGGCTCATAACAGTGATTAAATCAAAAGACAGACGTCTTCACTTAGAAACACTGTTTTGTGTGCGCACCTCGACGTGCGGGGGCCAGAGAAGCGCATAGCAGAATAAATATAGCGGAAGCGCTGTTGTGTGAAATTTTCATCCGATTGCCTGGGCCCCTGGCACGCAAGGACCCCTGGGCCTGTGCCCATTATGTCCATTGGATCATCTGTCCCTGAGTTTAGCAAACAAATACGATTCTGAACGCATGCAATTCTGAACGAATGAATCGCTTTGAATGAATCTGTTGACTGAATGGATCAGTAACTGATTTAAAAAAAATGGCAAAAACGGCAGGAGCTCGGTTGTAAACGCTAGCTGCATGCGCAGCGTTCTGCCCAAAGTTCAGCGTTTTCAACTCTGGACGCTCGGTCGAATGCCAGTGTTGATTGGGGGGAAACGCATAGCACCAGCGCTGAGCTGAAAAAAAACGTCAACTGATGTTTTTTTTTTTTAAATCGCTTCGTTACCGTTAAAAACAATTAAAAAAAGACGCCGGCCGTAGGCGTTAACGCCTCTGTGGACGCTTCCCCTTAGACTATGATCAGACAGAACGCGTCTCAAAGCAAAGGAGGAAACAGAGTACCCCTGGGCTGCGTTCAGCATCGAGAAAACGTTGTGCATGTTTTTCAAACGGAAACGGTGGCGCTGTTGAACACCTTTTTGTGATGACGCAAGAGTTTAACTGTGGCAACTGAAAAGGCCATTCTTTGTGTACTTTTTGAAACATTTTTAGAGTCTGATGAAATTGGTATAATACATGTTGAATACTGCAAAATAATCTCTTCTAATATCTTGAAGTGTTGCGTATACCGAGCTGCAGCGGACACATTTAAAGGACTTTACTTGGACCCATTTTGCGAGCTGTCTCTTTAATTCCGCGTGGGTAATATATAAATTGATGCAGATTGGGATGACATTCTTGACACACCCACCGAACAAAAGAAAACCTATCTCAAACTCAGTTGCACACCGTTACCAGGAAACATGTCGTTCAACCCGGAAACCGTAGCAAAATCTTGCGCACCGGTTTATTCTTGGACATGTCCCTGGACAAAATCTGCCCATAAACAGCTACAAAATGTTAACAGCAGATGGCGTATCAATATAAAAAGTCTAAGGCAGGGTATTCAATTAAAGTTCCAAGAGGTCAGTTCTCCGGTCTTTATATTTTCTTCCAAACGGAGGTCCATACAGTGTGATTTTTGCAAATAAATAAGTATTTAATCAATTTAGCCCATTTATATATTGAGTTACCAATTGAGGCTGACTGGTCTTAAGCATAACGTGCCGTTTCATAAGCGTCTTTTATATACCCAATTTCACATTTCTACACATAATTATAAATAACGAATACAATAATGTAACATTTCTTTATAAATTTAGATAAGTAATTTCATATTAATTTACAAATGAAAAATTAAATTGGTTCTTACAACTTTGCAACTATCGCTATCTCACTACCGTAAACTTTAAATCGATTAAATTTATGGTAAAAAAATATTAGACAAGCTTTTAATCCAACAAAATCCACATTATTGGGTATATTCCTATGTAGTCATCGTCATACTCCATGTGCCTCTACGCCTCCTTGTAATTGGTCCTTGTGATATCCCGCCCTCCGGTCTGTTTACGTCACCTCAATCTTCGTATGTGTTTGGGTACAGAATCTGTCAGTCAGCCCTCGACATGGCCGACATTAAAGTGCATTAAATCTAGTGGCAGGACCGAAGGAGCCATTCAATAAGACAACCGATAAGGTAAAATATACTTTGGTTACGATATGTCATACACAACAAGAGAAGATAGCTGGGTTATGGTCTTAATATGTTGGGATATGTCGAAGAAAGCAAGGATAGATCGCTGTCGGTATGTGAATATGTCCTCTCTTTTAGCAGCTAGCGGATGACAGCCTGAGTCTCATCAACAACACCGGTCACAGGCAGCAACCTGGAGCTTTACAGCCCACATCTGTTGATATACCAACCTTTTTACTCATACATATGTTTGTCTTATGCCAGGTTATTAGACGCCTAGAAGATGACGCCAACACCCAGTTTGCTTTAATGCATCGTTTCATAAGCGCAGGTTGATGAGCGTCGCCTTCATGATCGATCATACGTGGATACTTCACATAATAAATTAACAACGTTCTTATTGATGCTTTTTTGGTAAAGACTGTTTATCAATGAGTGCGGAAGGAGGTGGAAGACAAACAGTTCAAGGTTGACTAGGCTTGAAGTTACAATGAGTTATTGTGGTTGCCAGGCCTATTTAAACGTTTTGCCAATGCGTTAGAGGCTTGTTAGGTTTTCATCGCGAGTCTGTACTGAATGTATGATGCATATTCTTCTTACTATAGCTGTGAATCCTATTCCCAGTTCCCTGAAAGAGCCTCATCCCATGACTACATAAACCACTGTGCCTATGGGAACATCCATACGTAAATTATGGAAATCAACTGGGGGATGACTGTTTAAATGAGAAACAGATAGCATGACCAGATCTTTGCCGTGTAAACTTTGATCCGTGAATGTGTCTCTCTTTAGGGAGGGCTGCAACTGCAGCCAGGAGAGCAGAGGGAAGGATGCCATCTCCTTCTTTTTCCCTCGATGCCCAGCTGCGCTTCCACGACAAATGGCTGAAGATAGACCTGCAGGTAAGGTTCAAATGAATTTTGTCCAAATATTCTCTATTTTCCCCAAGCCTTGATGCTGAAATAGAAAGTTGTGTTTTCTGGTGGGGAGAGATTTACTAAAAGCTTATTTTTAGTTTGCACTGTTGGTCAGCAAATACTGTATATCTGTATTTGTTCAGTAAAATAAGCAATGCAGTTGCTAACGCTTCAGCAGACGAAGAAATTATTTTTAAATACTGACACTGAGTTGTTGTTGTTAATATTTTCTGGTCTGTAGCACCTTGACTGTATTGCTTGGGATGTAGCTGTTCAAAAGTTTGTAATGTCTTTTTTTAAATAGTCTCCCCAAAGCTCTCAAAGCAAACAGAAGTCTCTTTTTTATATTTATGTCCTCTTGCCAGTGTTTACAAGGTAATATTTTTGTGGAAAATATGAAAATAAGTAATACTTTTGAAGACTTCTAAATTTTGTGTATGGGACACCTTAGTGCCCTATTCTCATTGACATTTTCAGTTCACAGACAGATCATATTGGTGGACGAACTGATAAAGAACGAATTGCTCAAATTAATCAAAATTGCCATCACCTCTATCGCGGTTGATTTCCGCCTTTTTTGTTTCCGATATTTTGTGAATCGATTTTAATTGTTTTCTCCCACCCCTAATATATATAGTATTTTTTTTCAAAGTATTTCTGAATAATTGTTTTCATATACTTTGCTATTTATCGTACATGGGTAGCCAAGTAATAAAACAAGTTTGTATTGATAATAGATAATATAATAGATTACTATGTTAACTTTTTGTGCACGACAAGTCATACAAGTTCAAATGAAAATGTGCAATATAGCTATATGAGAATAAACTACAGGTCTAACACATCTTGTTTGTGAAGGTGCCTATTTATTTGGAATCAAGAAACACGCAATGAAGAATTGTTGAGCAGATTCAATTTCATAACACTGGATGCATTTAGTCCTCATTCCCGGAAGTCATGTAATGATTTCCCAAAATGCTGTTTGTGTGTGTCTTTCCATTTGAGTCTATGAGATATTTTTCTTGCGGATTGCTCAAGGAGTCCTGTAGCTGTTATTAGCATCAGCTCAATGGTTGTGATAGCCTCTCTACTTTTCACAAATTGAGGTCTGGTGTCTTCTTTAATTTGTCATGTGGACGTTTGAAACTTGAGATTGGGCTCAGAATTTCAGCAATTATTGCTTAAGTCCTAACTGAGCCCTTGGCAGCTCTGTGAGGTGATAACATCTGTGTGGTGGGGGGGGAATAGAAATGTTACAGATGCTTATGGTCACCAAAGACCTTTAAGGCTGGAGGAGGAGCTTGAATCTAATTATTTCTGCCAGGGAGATGGTTGGTGTAGAAATTAAAACGGGGCTTGGGAAACTTTTGCTAGACATACGAAATCTAATAAAGGAATGCAGGACTAATTTGTTGGTGAAATATAATCTGAATCTCGTGATGTCTGTTACAGCGAGCCTTCTCTCCTGAAGGACTGTGTGAGATGTGGAATGAGATGGTGAAGGATGAGGAAATTGTCTTTGACAGAGAAGAGTCTGCCAATCCAGGTAAAACTAAGATATTTGTCCCAATAAACTGTCCAGTAGTTTATGCAACTAGAGCTTATGAATAAATAATCGTTTTATGTATTAATAATAGTAGTAATACTGGGTTTTTCCAGGCTCAAAATGAGGCGGAGGTGTTACAACACGCGTGCAAGTTGCTTTACAAAACACTTTGATGAAATTGACAACTAATAAAAAATGATATAAAACGTTACATTTATTCACCCGATCAGAAAAGTTGAAATTTTTAATATAAGCTTTTATCCTTTTTAACTAACTTCAGCCCATAATTACTCATTACTCATATAAGCTCATTCACATCTTACGTTCTCTTGTGGTTCACTGAGCTTTGAATTATTCGCTGATCTCTTACATTCTGTTTAAATTTATTGGTTCAAAGGAGTCATTTGTTTGTGATTCTTTTTGATCGCAATGTGCCTTCATAATGGCAGGACCATTATAACTCGCACTGTGCAGTATAACGCTGATTGAACGAGCCAACTTCACAGCTAAAAACATTACAATGATGTAAAACATGTTAATTTAAGAAACTTTTTCAAGAAATTGAACGTAGAACACCTGAACAACCGTCAAACACAGCTCCTTATATAGCTCTTCTTGTGAACTCTTCAGTGCCTAACTGTGCTTGCAACAAAACAGCGCCTCTATTGTGGCGTAATGACACAACTGCAGTTACAAATGAAAGTTTGTGTAAAGCGGCCATTCCCTGCAATCGTATTTTTCAACCTTTGTTTAGTGTTTAATATTGCTATATAGCATAAATAATACCTGCAAAAAGGTAAAGCTCAAATTTAAATGCCAAGCGAGATATTGTCTTTAGCAAAATTAACTTTTCAAGGAATACAGAGAAACGGCTGGAATTGACTACAGCCCTCTACTTCCCGGGTCACTATTCCGAGTCCTTTTAACAACCTCCAAACGAAAAGGGGGAGGCCTTCCTCAGAGAAGAGGAACAGCCGCTGAAGTAGTGTTTGGTTATCAGAGATTGTAAACATTTGACTGAGCTACGCACTTAATTACTTTCACTTTCATCACAGTTCTAAAGCTGGTAATAAGATTTCAGCTACACACATTCTAAGATAACCAACGGTCAAATAACAGCCTCCACTTTATCAAAGTGTTACACAGAACAACTTTCACAGCCAATGTTATTGTGTGTGTGCATTCCTCTAAAACACTTCTATGAAACAACCTATGAAGTCCTGTTGTAGTCTCCTAGTCAATCTGCTTGTTTTAATATCCAACTGTTATATATATACCCATAAGGTAAAACTAATGCTTCTGTTATTAGCGATAATATTACCGGTCTGACGCCATTCAGACCGATGTCATTTCCCTCACAATTTACGACTCCAATTTCGCTATGCAGGAAAAACCCTGTTATAGTTAAGCTCTATAGACATTATGTAAACGTAAATATTATTTAAACGCTTTAATGTAATCTTCTGACTCCACACTACTTTCACAAGTGAACCATAGATATTTTTTAAGTCACTACATTTTATTATTTACTTTATGCACTTTTCCTGTATTAAATTTCACATTGTTGTTAACTGATTTTATAGTTCAGTTTCTCATAACAGGCAAAGTCACATGCTTCCGCATTTGTAACAGGGTTTTATGTTTATAAAACAAGTTACTATTTATCCCGTACTCATTTTGTAAGATAATACTTATCTAATGGTTTTCATCACAAAAACCTCTGAAATGAATGCCTGTCATGGAAAGAGACAGAATATCTCACTATTTCTTATTTTCAGAGGATTGCAACGATTGCACCCAAAAGAAAGATGATCCAAATGATAAGGAAAAGAAGGAAGAGGAGGAGGCAGCCTCGTCTTCGGCTGTCCATCACTCCATCATCGAGATGTGGGATTGGGGGAGGCAGCCAGGTGGGTGGCGATACTTCATGACAGTGAGATTTCTTCAATTTAGTTGTGAATGAGGTTCAGACAGAGAGTGCCGATTCTTGCATTCCCTGAATGGCAGTGTCATCCTACTTATTTGTCTTGCAGCATGAGTTGGGATCTCTGCTGTTTTCCGCAATTTGTTACCATTATTTTTCTACCACTATACTGTGTGTGTAAATGCATGATGTTTCTGTGATGTCTACTAAAGGCCGTGGCATGCTTGACTTTCCAAGTCTGTGTCCGTCTCGCGCACAAACGCGTCCGCACAGCTTCCTGCGCATTCTCATCATGGATTTAGCGTGGACATCCGAGTTCAACACATGCGCAATAAAAATGAGTATGGGTGCTCTACCAGACCATCAGAGGGCAGCGCTGAGTCGTGTCATTTACAGACCTACTGCAAACAATCTGAGCAAACAGCAAGACAACAAGAACAACAACCAAACAGTTTGGAGAAGGATATGCTTCTTACCTTACTGTTCTTGGTTTCAGCGTGTTGGTTTTATATCATTCTTGTTTGACAACGGCACACTGCACACTTTCTGTGTGTGAATTGACCCCCTAGTGGACTGGTGTACATTTTTTGCGCATGCGCTGTTGTTTGCGGCAAGTCCAGTCGGTCTCAAAAAGTTGGCTGCATGTGGACGGGGTGTGCGGACAACAGCGGACCCTTCTGATTTTGAAAATTGCGTCATGCGCAGGGACCGGGGCGGATCATACTTCCTGCTTAATGGTCCTTGCAATGTGTTTATCATGCCAAAATATGACCACACAACCAAACTGATATAGTTGAACCTGACAAGATGTCTACACTGGACGCTACTGAAGCGACACGACAAAAGACATTAGAAACACATTTAGAACATGATAATTTTACATTTTGTCCATATTGGATGCGGTGTGGTGCACTGGTCGCATCAGGTATGTAGACACTGTGTGATTATTTAAAAGAACACTGTAGTTTGGTGCTGCCAGTGATGCTGAAATTATAGTAGAAATGATTTTGGGCTTGTGAGAGGTGTGTGATGTCATATAGTGTCATAACCCATATCAGAGCATACTTCTACAGACCTCTGTGTTTATTCAAGAAGGTGTCTTTGCATAACAGGAGAGGTGGCTTGACACATACACACCTCTGTCGTTCTTGTCCCATCAGTACACCTAAGTGCAAAGCAGTTTCCATTGGCTGTGTAGCTTATCAACACAGCACTGTAATGTAGGATAGCAGATGGATTTGCCACATCTAAATGTGGCCCAGTAATTCAGCCCTGTCACCACACGAGTGACCTACTCCCTCTCAAAGCGTGTGAGTTTGTGTGTGTGTCTTCGGTCGGTCCCGCTTGGCGCGTGAGCTGTTTGGGGCTCGGGTGACTGTACAGACTGTCTGTGTGAGGTTATTTTTACCTCATTAGTTTCGATGGGGTTGTTAGTCCTGTGTGTTTATATGTATGTCTAGGTGGAGCAGCTTTCTGGAGGGTGGTGATAAGCACATGCTGATGGAAAGGCTCAAAGCCCCCCCCCCCATCCCCCATAAACATCACATGCTAATAAAGTGGGGTTCTGCCACTCCTTACTATCTGATAAATGTCATCCTACCCTGTTATTTAGTTAAACTAGTATGAATATGAATTTTTTTAGACCATTCTTTTAAATAAACGTTTGCAATGGGTTAGCGGATTTCCCCCCTGTTTAAAACAAAATGTTAAATCTTTAAAGGTTTATTTCAAACAAAAATTCTGTCATTTATTTACCCTTATGTTGTTCTAAATCTGTGTATGACTCTTTTTTTCTGTGAGCACGAAACAGGATATTTTGAGAAATGTCTCTGTGGTTTCACCTTTACAATGGAAGTCAATGGGGGCCATGGTTACCAACATCCTTCAAAATATTTTATTTTGTGTTCTGTAGACGAAAGTAAGTCCTACATACTTGAAATGACATGAAGGTTAATAAATAATGAAATAATTTATATTTTTGGAATGAACTCTCTCTTTAACTTGACATTGTCATAAATCTGTCCAGTCCATAAGTGGGTCAGTTGATGTCATTGATCCGATGGATTCAAGGTGCTGTTTGTTTGATCAGTATATGTTTGTTTATACGTTCAGCTAGCTAGAACAATACAATAAATTACTTTAAATTACTGTCTTTTTGTCATCTGTACACCAAAAATAAATAAAAACATAATAAGTTATTTTGAGAAGTACCTTAGGCCGTCTTCACACTTGACTTTTTTTTAAGCTGCTAGCGTCTTTTGAGGTTGAAAAAAGTTAAACCTTTCTTACAAAAACACCCTTTGTCAAGCACCTTTTTCACAGCTAACCAATGACAGAGACGTTTTCATAATGACACGCTAGGAATGTGATTGGTCGAGAAGGCTCAAGCTATAAAAAATAAAATGATGGCCGAAAGCCATCTGTTGGAGAATAGTTTTGTATAAATATAAGTTTAATTTTCACTTTCACTTTCAATAACTTATGATTGCATTTTTTAGCAAGAAATTAGTATTGTAATTTTTAAATATGTGATTGGTTATCGCAAAGACGCTCTCTGTTTATAATTAAAATAGACTTCGGTTACGCTGCCCATGAAGCCTGTCTCTCTAAGCTGCCATCGTGCACAAATGCGCCATTGTCAACTTTGTGTGAACACGGCCTTTGTGGTTTTGTGTTCATACAATGGACGTCAAAAGGGGGGAGTGGTTTTCTGGCCTCCTTCAAAACTGTTTTTGTGTTTCAACAGTTTTGAAATGACATGAGAGTGAGGAAACGAATTTTCATTTTTGGGCAAACTTTCCCTTTAAAAACTTTTTCTTAACTTAGATTTGTCTTACATTCAAACTCCTTCTTTTAAAACTGTTGTGCTGTTTGGACTGCCCTGCTTCAGGCCCTGTGAGGGTTAGGCAGCTTGGCTTACATAAAGCTTGAGTGGATTTTAGATTGGCTATTTTAATTCACTGTGTCTGCCTATATGACGCTTTTAACCAGAGGCAGTGCAGACAAATGCAACAACAGTAAGCTGGAGCAGGTTTCATGCAGGCATAATGAAGGCTTTGGTTGGAATGCTTACCAAGGGTTTATTTATCAACATACAGTATTTCAATTCCGAAATGTTACTGAATAAACCTGCTTGTCTTTAGATGTTTTGTGACTCTGTGTTTAAAACAAATTGTCTAAAGCCCTCATATAGTCGAACAGAGTTTTGTGGCTTTAAACATAATTGTTATAAGTGAAAGATATGCTCCTACTATACAGTATATGTCCTGTATTTAATGGGTGTATATTACAATATATGTTTTATATTTATATTTAGTAAATGTGCTTTATAAACAAAAATATATAATGATTCTGGATCCGAACGTTCAAAAAATGACAAGATTATAAATTACTATTAAACTGTCCTGGTCTTTATTTATTTATTTGTTTTTATATATTTTTCAATCCTTACAGAAGCTGTAGAGCTGAAGGACTGTCTGATGGCACTGATAGATGACCAACAGAAGTTATCTTCACAGACAGCTAAGAGCACGCTATCATCGCTGCGTTTGAGCCAGCGGCTGGTGATTCTGGAGCGCTACCTTATCTCCCTCACCCATAGCATGATGGAGGAGAAATACAAAGTGCGTTGGAAAAGCCCGCCCAGCCCTCCGTTGTCCGTTGTCGATAACAAAAGGTACCCGAATAATAAGCTTTGGCTAAGCAAGAAGGTAACTTTTTTTAGCTATGTATTAACATTACCTTTTATTTTCAGCGCTCGGCAGGTCAGTAAAGGAGTGGAAGGTTTGGCTCGGGTGGGATCAAGAGCAGCACTTTCCTTTGCCTTTGCTTTTCTTCGTAGAGCTTGGAGATCAGGTGAGCTCATTCACAGCATCAATGTTTATTTTAAAATCACTTTACCACCATTGCGCCAAATCGTTCTCGTTGCCTGATCGTTTCACCCCGTGCCAATCCGGGCCATCTGGTTGTGGTGATATGGAAAAATCCATTCCTGCTTTTGCACCGTGCCGCCAAACGGAAGCAAGCAACAGGATTTATAGGGGAGGTGTAAAACGGAAGTAAGGGTGTGGGAAAGGAAAAGCACAGTCTGGTCGGGTGCCTGGATAGGAGAGCTATTAATCTGTGTGTGTGGACCGGGTGCATTCACCGGAGTGTTGGATTTGCAGTGATAAGCCGGGTGCAACGAGACTCCAGTTATTTCTCCAGTTTGGTTCATCTGTGAGTGTGGCAAGTGCTCAGGTGCCTCTCTGTCTGATGTGACTGTATCATTTTAAAAAGACGCACTCCATCTCAAGTGCCTCCCTGTTAAAGGTGACTATCCTCTTAACAAGTCGCACTCAATCTGAAAACTCATTGGCCTCTAATTAACTGCAGCTGGCTGGCTCCTTTATGCTACACTTTATGTGGCCCAACCTCACGCGCGCGCGCACACACACATGAATGGACACAAGCAACCTTACACACACACACATGCCTAACTTACATTTTTGTGGGATTAATCCCCCTTCTTTTTGGTTGCGGACTATTTTTACATGTTTTTGGACTGCGAGACTGGTTAAGTTAAATTGAAACTCTTATGTTCTCAAAGACTCGGACTAAGTTATTTGATCCAGTTTTTCGTTTGAAGGAAGTGGTGTTCTGTTTATATTTATTAATATTTACTATTACAAATGATATGTTTGTAAACGATGACTACTAATCCACAATAAAGGTTTTATGGTTAAAATTTGCTGATTCCTTAGTTCATGCACATAGACTAATGTTATCGGCATCTATGTTACTATGCTAGGCACTATTCCCATAGCGAGTTGAGTGCAACGCCTGGCGCAAAAATATAACTACAGAAGCACCCTCACAGATCAGAGGACATCCTATTGGAACAGAACGAAACAAAAACATATCATAATTTTTACAATATGAAAAATTTCTTAATCTGTCCTAAGATAGGAAAAGATGAAGCCAAAGGTTAGCTTCACTGAAACTCATCTGGTTATGTTGTGTTTGGATGTTGAGAGCGGTACAGAACACTGTCCTCAGGGAATGGGTGGATAACAGTCCATCTTGTCCAGGAAACAGAACCTCCCTGAAAGCTGAGCCATATGCACATTCCATTGAACGGATGGATTTGAGCAGAAATGCCATAGATCTCAGAGTATGAAAGAGAGGTTGAGAATTGGAAAAAGAGGAGGTTGCTGGAAGCCAGAAAGAGTAAATGTTTATTCTGTGATAAAGTTGACAGTATCAGGTTTTTACAGTTGGCGAATGCTTTTTCCTGGGGAAAGAAGTCTGATAATGAATATATTTCAAACAGCAAATGTTACAATTAAAATGCTCTCATCATGTTCATTAAAAATGTGACACTTCTTGTGAAAACCCAGCAAAAGTATTTTTCCTTTTTTTCAACATAAGATCATCCTACAGAATATTCTCTCAAAATATAACAACAATATCTTCATTATTGACATAATAACGCCATTTTAATGATTGAAATCTTAAATTAATGCTTGAAATTCTTCTCTGATGCTTGTTATCTATTAATTTATTAGATTGAGACTTTAGCCTGAGGTCTCACAGGATCATAAATCATTACATGCTGATCAAAAATGTTAATGTTAAATGTAGATAAAAACATTATTGTTCATAAAATATCACAAATCTGGTTGAAAAGTTGGAGACATATAACAGTAAACAGACTGACAGACATTAATATGTATGCATTTTGTTTGGTGTTGTGTGTTCATTTACCTGCTCTACGTGTCTGTACTACTGTTGTTAAAATAAGCACATGTCTTTTGGTGGGAGAGAAGCAGCGCGCAGAGCGGAAAGGGAGGACATAGCAGCAAAAGATCAATAACATAAATGTGATTCTCCGTTGTGTAAATGCACAGCTCAATTTAAACAACCGAAATAGTCAAATGTTTCTGTTGGTTTATTAGGCTATGTCTCGCGTTCCGGATGGAACAAAGCAAAGGTCCGGATTAGGCCTGCCAATAGAGAATGTGAAGATGACGTCACGCCCTATGTTTCATGTTGCAGTGAAGCCGCCTTTTTGGGAGGATAATACTCCACTGCTATTATTGTTTTGATAGCGGTTACTTGTTTTGTTTGATGTATGGAGAAATCGAAAATGAAAGAACCATGTGCTTTTCCTGAACAACTATACGTTATGCTATTGCAGTTTTTTAACAAACCATATTTATATTTCCTGATCAAACAAGCAAAACAAAACAGTGCATTGAACGCGCTAGAAGCCATCCTCCCGAGATGGCGCAAGATTCAAGACAGTGTGACTTCAATTCACAAGCTCTATTGAGAATGACTGTTCTACATGAGTTAAATGATCGTCCTGTGATCTACATGACGTTTTAATTCAAAGTGACATACAAAGTGACAATTTTTGTTTGTTTGCGTATTACTCTAGGGATCAAAACCATTGCTGCTAATGCAATGCTCTCTCAGTCAAGTTACAGGAAGCTTTGAGCCGTTCTGTTGGTCCTGTTTCAGGTGATGATGCAGACCTATGCAGTGAGTTACTACAGGAATCTCTGGATGCTCTACGCGCTCTCCCAGAAGCCACCCTGTTTGATGAGGGAACCGTGTCGCCCGTCTGGCTGGAAGTTGTCGAGAGGGCTACCAAATTCCTCAGGTTTAAGGGTCTTCTTGACTTTCTGCAGTCACTGACTGATATAGTAAAAGTGTTCAGAAGTTTTTACTTTCAGACACAGAAGACCTGTTATGTTTCAGTGCACTTAGTCGCAATTTTATTTTTTACTCTTTTATTTTTTTAAATTTTAATGTCCTTGATTATTTTCTCCTAAGTTGTTTCATAACCAGTTTTAGATTGATATTCTCACAAAATGGACCTGTACAAATTTCATTTGTTCCGCTGAACACAAAGGAAGATATTAGGAAGAATGTAAGTAACCAAACAGATCTCCTCCCCCCGTTGACTCCCATAGTATTTATTTTCCTTACTATGTCAGGAAACAGGGGATGAGATCTGTTGGGTTACTGACATTCTTCCAAATATCTTCCTTTGTGTTCAGCGGAACAAATGAAATGTGTACAGGTTTGGAACAACCAAAGGGTGAGTTAATGATGACAGAATCTTTTATATTTGGTGAACTATCCCTTTAAACATAACAACAGGTAAAACAAAAAAAAAAGTTAATATACCCTGAATATAACGTGTTTCGCCATTTACCATCTAATAAGCTTGATCATGAATCTGTAATAATGTGAGTGTCCGGTGCTATTTAAGCTCATTTGACTTTGTTCTTGTTTGTCAGTGATATCCATGGAAGTGGCAGTGGAAAAGCTCCCAGTAACATTCCCCTGCAGGATCAGCACTTGGCTCTGGCCATTCTGCTGGAGCTGGCAGTACAGCGAGGGACTCTCAGGTACCCCTCCTTTCACTCATCTTACATTTGTCAAGGGACCAAAATGAAGGTCTCTCTCTTTTAATGACTAATAAACTAGGGTGACCATATGTCCTCTTTCTCCTGGACAAATCCTCTTTTTACGACAAAAAAACTGCGTCTGGACGAGATTTCTAATTTTCCTAAAATATCCGGGATTCGGGTTTAACGTTCTAAAGTCTTCATTCATTACATGCGTTTTATAATTTTTGCAAAGCAACACCTTCTTGCTTGCCACCATTGGTCGGTAATGTACGTACATACGCACGCACGTAAGTTAACAAAGTGCATCTCATTCCCTCAGAACCACGGCAACAACCAATAGCAAGAGGAGCAGCTTGCTTTTCAGTGGGTGGCACATGGCACCTGAATAGCGTTAAAGATGCCCATTTTTTTAATGGCAAGTGATTTTTAATTTAACCTATGGCCTTGAAAAGACAGTTTTATTTTTAAAAGTTGTTATTTAAATGCTTAACTTTTTTATTTGTTTGTTATCATTCTATTGCTGAAGGCCAAAAATTGAATGGAAAGGATGTATTACTTTATGTATTAAAGTTCAGTAACAGTTTCATGGTTGTTAACGCATTTGTCAAGTATTTACACCATCCCGATCTTTCCATCCGCTGTGGGTGTCCAACTGCCTCCTGCCCCCACTGACTGTCCTCTTTTTTGAAAGCTGAAATATGGTCACCCTAAATAAACATATCTACCAAATGTAAAACATTTAGCTTTTGCAGCATTTAATTCTGTCAGTATGAACAATGAATACTCCAGTCAGTGTTGTGTACCACACCACATTTGTTGGGATCTGTTAAAATGACACAAAAAAAAAACTACAGTCTTTCTCCATGTTTTTGTAATGTAGTCAGCTGCTTTCTGCTGTTCTGCTGCTGCTGAGACTCTGGGACAGCGGAACCAGAGAGATGGATAATGAACGTTCCACCCAGGGCACCAGCGCCCCCTTACTGCCCCTCCTGCAGCGTTTTCACAACATCCACAGCACTAAGGAGGAGTCCATTGCTGAGGAGGAGATAGAGGTGGGATCAAAGCTCTGAAGAAAATAATTTATCCTACTAAAAAGTATGATGGTAGTGGAGGCCAAGAACCACCCAACACAATGGGGATTTTAATACGACGTGCATTAAAATCCTTTAATGTGCGGCTAGCTGTAGATTAGCCAACATATAACATGGTCATTTGACAAGTTAAAGCTGTTATTGATGTGTACAGAGTAATTTTTGATCAGACAGGTGAAAATGACAGCTATTTTGTATGTTAATTTCAAACATTGATCTAACTGACTGGAACTACATGTGCTTTGAACGGTTTTAGTGCACACCTTCCAGCCAATTAGAATCGAGTATTCAAACAGACCACGGTAAAGTAAATTTTGTTCAAAGTGGAAGACTGTTATTTTTGAATGCTTTTCTTCCAAATGTAGTTTTTGTCAATATTTTAGAATATGTTTGCATGATAGACAACCCGAAGGCTAACGTTCATACATAAAACCCCAAAACAGAATTTTGATTACATTGGACTGTAAATGCAATTAAAATTGCACTGCAGTGTTTTTAGCTGTCCGCGCTATTTATCCGTCTTAGTTTTTTATTATTCTATTTTTATTCTCAGATCCTTTCAGCACCTCTGAGCCCAAATGAGAGTTTTCTGCGCTACCTTACACTGCCTCAAGATAATGACCTGGCCATTGACCTGCGGCAGACTGCAGTAGTCATAATGGCACACTTAGATCGCCTGGCAGCCCCCTGCAGCCCCCCGCAGTGCACCTCACCCACTTCTAACAAGGTAATGCGTGCTGCACGCTCCTGACATTTGTTCGACAGGAAATAAGTAGCTTGGTACTGCACTTACCCTTGTAAGTGTGTGCGTTTATATATATGCTTAATTGGTAATTGAACCCATGATATGAGAATAGATTTACTACTGTTTTTTAGCATATGGTTTGTATTATTCATTTTAATCTTACTTCCTGCTAGCTTATCGATCCACTTCTTTTGTTGTTTTGGTGAATAAAGCTGCTCTTTTGCTCTAGGAAGCCACAGGGAACCCTCATTTGCATACATCAACGATAATATCCCTCTGCTATCACTGCTGTAATAGTCATCCAGGGAGGAAAAATATTTTCCGTTTTTCATCTTCCTTCTTTTCTAGGGTACATTGCAAGAGGTGATTGGTTGGGGTCTGCTCGGCTGGAAGCCTTACGCAAATGTGAATGGACCAATTCAGTGCAAAGCACTGTCAAACCTGGGTGTGACCCAGATCGTTTGCTCAGAGAAGGAATTTCTTATTCTGACCATCACTGGGGCTGTCTATACTCAAAATTACAAAAGTACCACTCTAGTGAGTCCTGCATTTTGTAAACTTCCACATTTTCCCACATTGCATTGTTTTTTAACATTGATCCGTAAAGTATACATATAATTTACTGTAGTGCCTAACCCAAATTATGTTTTCCCGTCAGGCCCCTATGCTAGTCCATGCATTGTCAGCCAGGAAGGTAATGAAGCTGGCGGCTCATCCTGATGGGCAGCACTATCTGGCTCTTTCAGTCAATGGGGAGGTGTTCTCCTGGGGCTGTGGAGACGGAGGCAGACTGGGACATGGAGATACCACGTAAGAGCTTCCGAAAACAATGCCATTAAACATGCAGCTCAATCTGTATGACTCATAAAGGATTAAAAATACATGATCTTTTTCAGAAAACCTCTTTAAATTATTAAGTATAAGTGTTGCCACATCTCTGGGACTGTTTTATTTTGGATGAAAACATAAACATTTTTACATAGAAATGATGTGTGATGAGTCCAAGTATTGTTATTGTTTCCCTATGCCAGATATGGACAGTTTCAAAGCAACAACAAACATTTCTGCGCGTACACGCTTTTGTGGCCCAAACTTCTGGTACACATCTGCAAAGAATAGAGTCCCTTAGTTTGTTTTCTTTTAGAAAAAAATACATTTATTAACTTTCTAACTTTATTTGTTTCAACTCTGTCAGACACTCAAACGTATTTTTAGTTTGATCCTTGCAAAAACTCAGTAATGTGGTCTCGGTAAATGAGTAACTTGGGTGATCAAATACATTCTCTATTTTTTTCCCCCTAATTCCCCAATTCTCAATTTACACAATATACAGTGATTTACAACTTCGGTCAATCGAGTTTCTCTATATTCAGATATTTTATTTTAGATGTATTAAAAATGTTGCAGTTATGTAGCAAAGTTGGTCTTTGGGAATAATTTGAAGCTCAGCTTTGAGAAAAATGTAAGGAGGGTTGACAAAAATATACACACCACACATATTCTTTATTCTGTAGCTCAGGAGAATGGCTACAAAAGATTATTTCTCAAGAGGATAAATAATATTATTAATAAATACAATTGTAGTCAATGTTTTGCTTCATTTTTTGCAATTATTTTGCTTTTATATGCATTTTTGTGTATTTTAATTAAACCCGTGCTTCCTCATACACTGTGCTTTGCCTTAATGCCAAAATCAATTTGCCCAGTAAATACCTTAGTCCCAGTGAAATTAAAAATAACAATTTCTATTTTTCCTTGAAATGTTGCATCGTTTATTGTAAATAGTTTACCACTGTGGGTCTTTTTCTTTTTAAATTTCATGTGCCCTCATAATCGTAAAATAAAATCTGATAATGCACTTTCGTCCTGTAGTGACTATCCGTCTTGAATTACGCAAGTTAGATTGCTAGTGTGGAGGATCTGTTAACTCCTCCCCTTAAACTGTCAGACTGTATTGTTATTTATATTCAATCAAATCGCGGGGAAAAAACAAGCAAAACCCCACATTTATTTCTCATTCGAAATTCCATTTCACTCGGAAATTCATCCGAATACGGAAGTAAACATGATTGCAACGTCCGGTTCAGAGATACATTAATGTTAAGTGTTTTGTCTATTTTTGCCATACACCCTATATTTTGTTGTTTTAATCGAACCTTAGGGAACATTAAAAGCAAATAATATACAAACTTACAGTTGAACACAGTCCTTGCCTCTTTTAGGTACAAAATAATATCACATGTCTTAATGGTTAGAGAGTCAGACTAGTGACAAGAAGGTTGCCGGTTTGATTCTCAGGGCCGGCGGGTAACGATTGCGGTGCCCTTGAGCAAGGCACCTAACCCCTACATGCTCCCCGGCGCTGCAGTGATAGCTGCCCACTGCTCCGGGTGTCCGTGTGTTCACCACTTGCTGTGCGTGTGCTCACTAATCACTGGATGGGTTAAAAGCAGAGGTCACATTTCGGGTATGGGTCACCATACCTGACGAATCGGTCACATTCACTTTTTCACTTTTTTCACTTTAGGGTTTTGTCAACTTATGTTTTTTTGGCAGGTATTTGGAGGAGCCCACCATGATCGCAATGTTCTCTGGGAGGCCTGCAGGAAAGCAAGTTGTGCATATTGCATGTGGGAGCACATACAGTGCAGCGATCACAGCAGATGGAGAACTGTACACATGGGGCCGTGGAAACTACGGCAGGCTGGGCCACGGTAATCTCCATAACTTGAATTAAAAAAAACCATGTGTATTCCTTAGCAGCCTTTACTTAGAGATGTGTGTATTTTCCTAAAGGGTCCAGTGAAGATCAGACCACCCCTATGCTGGTGACCGCTCTAAAGGGTCTTAAGGTCATAGCTGTGGCCTGTGGCAGTGGTGATGCACAGACCCTCGCTGTCACTGAGAACGGTATGCCATCTGATAAAGAAGCTTCATTGGTGGTCCTATATTCTTATGATGCTATAAGGACCTTCTCTGTATATGTTTAGGTCAAGTGTGGTCATGGGGCGACGGGGACTACGGGAAGCTTGGTCGGGGTGGCAGCGACGGCTGTAAGACACCAAAGCTGGTGGAGAAGCTTCAAGATTTGGATATTGTGAAGGTTTGCTGCGGGAGCCAGTTTTCTGTAGCGCTCACTAAAGATGGGCAGGTGTACACCTGGGGCAAAGGAGACAATCAAAGACTCGGCCACGGCACAGATGAGCACGTCCGTTATCCTAAACTACTAGACAGTCTGCAAGGTTCGGTGCTTTGTGTTTTTGATAGTCTTGAAAACAAGGTTTAGTGGTTTTGAGAGGAATATATAGATGACTGCTCCTTTTCTGGAGCCATTTTTTTCTAATGTATTTGAATTATGAGTTTTAAGCCTTTAAACAATTAATTCAGTTTTGATTTCCTTATATTTATTACTTTTAAAGAGAAATAAGTCTGTCTAAAAGGGTAGTTCACCCAAAATCTATTTTATTTATTTGAGTAATTTATTCACCCCGTTGTGGTTCTAAACCTATATATGACTCTAAATATTTTCTTTCCGTTGATATAGGCAAGAGGGTGGTAGATATAGCGGTGGGCTCCACACACTGTCTGGCCCTTACAGAGGATGGAGAGGTACACAGCTGGGGCAGCAATGACAAACTACAGCACTTTGACACACTCTTCTCCAATAAGAAGCAGCCTAAAGCTCTGCCAGGCCTCAACTCCAAATACATAGTGGGCATCGCCTGTGGGCCTGGTCAGGTATGGTGTATCATGTGCCTGCATTGACAGGAAGTGATATGTCAATTTCTGCCTTGTACATGTTCAGTATGGTTGTTATTTTATCTCAGAGTTTTTCATGGTCGTCATGCTCTGAGTGGTCAGTCGGGCTCCGTGTGCCGTTCGTGGTGGATGTGTGCACTATGACCTTCGAGCAGCTGGACCTTCTTCTGCGACAGGTCAGCGAGGGAATGGACGGCAGCTCTGATTGGCCGCCACCCCAAGAGAAAGAATGCATGGTTGTGGCTGCTCTCAATCTACTCAGACTACAGGTTAGAGGTCTAAACCTTATTTATCTGTTCTTTCGTTTAAGTTTCTAATTTTCTTTTCTTAAATAGATACTAGACACTGCAAAAATGTATTCCAAACTTTCAAGTAACTCCAGCTTTATTTGCTAACTCTTCAGCTTCATGCAGCCATCAGTAACCAGGTGGACCCTGAGGAGCTGGGTCTGGGCTTGGGCAGCGGGCTTCTTAATAACCTCAAGCAGACAGTGGTGACGCTAGCCAGCAACGCCGGGGTATTAAACACTGTGCAGGCGGCCGCTCAGGCCGTGCTCCAGAGTGGCTGGTCAGTGCTACTGCCTACTGCGGAGGAAAGAGCAAGAGCCCTGTCCTCACTGCTGCCCAACATAGGTTAGTACTTAACACTTATTTGTGTCTTTTATTTATCGATGGGTTAGTGCTGCTAAGTGTTTTCTGTTCCTACCTAGCACTTTTATCTGGTAGATCATGGTGCTAACAGTGGCAACATCATGGGTTTGACTTTCAGAAAGAATGCATACTGATAAATATGCAACATAGAATTTGAATAAGTGGACTGGCCCAAGTTATTATTCGGTTGCTGTTTAGAAATGTGATCTGCTTGTTTTGTTATCCTCGGAGTGAATAAGTACCACGGGTCTATGTACTACTCCTGTGACGCTCATAAAATTTCTAGTGTCTGTATGTCATTATGAGGATGATAGATACTTGGAGCTGCTCTGAGAGATCTCTTCATGTTACGTCAAATGCACACTGACACTTTATTTTGCTTTTGCAACAACCTTAAACAAATTCCACAGATCGAGCAACTGAACCGATTATGACATACCTACATACTGTAGTATACAATAGTATTTTGTATATTACATTTATTTTAGCATTTACATTGTACTTACAGTATATGTCATAGATTATTCTTTAGTATAGTATAACTACTATGATATTCTATAGTATTCTGTTGTATTAACGATAATCAATTGATCAACTGTAGGAATTGTAGCATACTTCAGTTTGCTGTAGTATGTACAGTATGTATAAAACAATATGTTATCTAGTGTTTACTGGTTGACTATATTAAATACCACAGTGTACTACAGTAATTTCAGGCAAGCAAATTACTATTATATTGGTAAAAAATGGATTACACAGAATCCAATAAAAATTAAAACAGAAAAAATTGAAATTTCTAAAAATAGATTTAGAATTTTGTGAAAAATAAAACAAAATTTAAGTACAGAACTTGTCTTTTGTCTTCAAAACTATATTTTCCCTTACGATGATGTAAAAAATCCAAATAAAATTTGGGGAAACTTTGCGAAAACATTGTATCTGCAATCATAAACATTGTTGCCTGAAAAGGATTAGATACAGCATCTCAAAATACTAAAAAGTAATCTGAAAATGATCAGTGCTCAAGTCGTGTGAGAGGAATAGCACAGGCACTGACTTTTATTCCCAAAGTATTCCTGTACAAATACATTACAGATAGAATTTGCAATTGGTTGGTTTATAAAATCAGCAATTTTGGTGAAATCTTTTGAGTTGGCACCATAGAATCGGTAAAGATGATGAGCAGTTATGCAAGAAATTCTCTTTTTGCATTAAAGTCAGTGTGTTGGTTATTTACAGCACATGGGGAGTTGATGGTCAAAAGTATTTCTGTGTTTTCAGCTTCTGCCAACGAAATGAGCGTAAGTCCTGGCCGTCGCTTCATGATCGATCTCCTGGTTAGCAGTCTGATGGCAGACGGAGGGCTTGAGTCTGCTCTGAATGCTGCCATCACGGCCGAGATCCAGGTCAGCATGTTTTTATTCATCAGTCGTTCCATCATTTATTCACCCTCATATCTACAAAACCCAACAGAGCCCTGCCCACCATAGAAATTTCACTATCGACGAGGGAAACAGCCATACGGCACTGCCACATATTACAAGAATACCTCCTACACGCAAAATATCACCCCTGTCATTCATTGCATGGAAGTTCGGGAATATAACATTTCAACTGTTTTTATGCTTCCCTACACAAGGACATCGAAGCAAAGAAGGAGGCCCAAAAAGAGAAGGAGATTGATGAGCAGGAGGCAAGCGCTTCTTCTCTGCTTCGCTGTCGCACAACCTGGACAAAGACCTGATCAACACTGGCATCTACGAGTCTGCAATAAACAGAGCCTCCCATTAGTTCAGCTGGTGCAACAGCTGCTCAGGTGGAGCAGCTCGCATCCACTGCATCAGTGCATTAAACATCCTAATGATATTCATCAAAATTAAATTCTCTCATTATTTGCTACCCTCATGCATCCTCCATGCATATTACTTCCTTTCTTAAGCAGAACACAAATAAAGAAGGCACTGAACATATTTACTTGGAGGAATTCTAAAGAAAGTGCAAGACTCTATTCATGTGTTTGTTTATAGGAACATTGCTTCATAAGACCATAGCTCGTCTAAAAGAAGTGGCACGTCGCATTTTGAACTGCCCAGACATGGAGCAGGTCAGCAAGGAACGTTCGGCTTCTATGGACCTTTTGCTGCGCTTTCAGAGGCTACTGGTCTGTAAGCTGTATGGGGGTGTCAATGGCACAGCGGTGGTGGAGGGGATACAGTAAAGTAACGGACCATTTCTTCAGGCATGACCTCAAGATCAGCAGTGCTTGCTTACAAGAACTTGATCTAGGTTAACAGTAACTTTATTGTCACAGCTCTGAGCACTCGAGATTCTAGGAGTGGGGTCTTTGTTGAAAAAATACATGGATTGCTGTGAGCACACACGGGGACATTCTTCTGTCCACCAGCATCGCCCATAACAGCCCACCGGCAATTCGCAGAAGTGGCACGTGTCCTTGAAGGAGACCTGACAGGTGAAAATGGGAGTTTAGTATTATTGCACTTTTCCTTGTGATAAAGGCCAGTTTCTGACATTCAAAGAGACACTACAGTGTATTTTCAAACTATATTAGTTTTTGTGTAATTGTAATATTTTTTGTTTTTCTCTAAAAAATGTTAAAGCATTAGAAGAACTTAAAAGTGAACAAGTAACAACTCTTTCTTCAGTAACTTCTCTGTTCTCTATTCAGGTGTTTTGCTACCAGAGCTGATCGTATCCATTGTGCTGCTGCGACTCGCGATGCCGGCCTGATGCAGGAGACCGGATCCATCCCTCTTCTCGCGGCTTTGCATGAGCACCTGGAGCGTTCAAACCATCTCGCTCCTGGTGCAGAAAGAGATGACAATGAGGATCTCGCCTGGCCTGGACTATGGGTACGAGATCAAAAATGTCCCACACTTCCTTCTTAAAGGTCTGATTCCTTGTGTAATGCCCTTTTTCCATGCAGGTTTCTTTTTCAACGGATCTAGTTCCAAGAACAAAGAAGAAGTGTCGCTTATCCGAAAAGCTGACTTGGAGAACCACAATTAGGATGGTGGGCTTCTGGACTGTCATGAGGGGAAGGTCTATGATATCAAAGACTTCCAGGCTCAGACTTGACTGGGAACAGCATCCTTGTCTGTGGAAGATGTGTAATATGCATCACCTTTAAAAAAAAAATTATAGTCAAGAGGAGAATACATCCTGTTATATAGTAGATTTGTGTTCCACAGCCCAGTTGCAGGAGAAGATCCTGTGGTGGCTTTGGAAGCAGCACTTCAGTTTGAAGAGACACCAGGAGTTATGCAAAGCTTTCTGTGTGGGACATTACATAGAGGTAATATCCCCTTTTACAAACCTATTATCAATTGAACCCGCTCTTTATTAGAAAAAACTCACAGTGTGGTTCTGATTGGCTGTTTTCATTCTTGTCTTTCTGCAGCCAAATCAGGAGGACGGTGACAACGCCTGACCTCAGCAGTTTGTCTCTCCCTCTGATAGACGCTGAGAGGAAACCTGGTCTGCTGCTCGGCTTACTTACTGCCTCCTATATGGCTATGAGCACACCGCTGTCTCGCATAGAGTAGAATGTGCCAGTGAGTCTGTTTATTCATATATAGTATTGCAAGTCTCGTTTTAGACCTTGGCAGATTTAAAGGGATGTTCCCGTCAAAATGAAAATTCTGTCATCATTACTAAACCTCTTGTCATTTCAAACCTATAGCCTTCTTTCTTCTGTAGAACATAAAAGAGAAGATATTTTAAGATTTTTAGTAACAGAAAACTGTTGGTCCCTATTGACTTAAATAGGTTTTTCTCATACAAAAGTAGTTTGTTTTGTTAAACTACATTCTTCAAAACATCTTGTTTTGTGTTTTGAAGAAGAAGAAAATCTCAGGTTGAGAAAAATAATGACAGATTTTTTTGGGGAGGACTATTTTCCTTATAAATTAACCTGATTTTTATATTCAAATTTGTAAGTGTAGATTGGGAACCATTTGAGTTTATCATTCTAAATGAAAGTTTCCCAATTTTAAAAAGTCCTTTATACTTTCTCCTTCCAGAATGGCTCCAGTCATCGATATTCTTCGGTGGTCTCCAAACGAGTCAGATCCATTATAATATAATGAGGAGAAGGATGAGGACCACTGTAGCTCACCAGGGACCACCACACCAGACAAATCCAAGCTCTACTGCGAAGAATCACTCTTAGTGATCACGCCCAGCCATTCCTGCAGGCCATTGCTGACAACAAAACACCCAGGACCACACTGTGAAGGTCAAACATACAATACAACATGTATTTCTTTTTTGATAATCTTTTATAGCTTATAAAAATCAGATTTCAGAATGTTTTAATAATTTTTGTCAACGGTTAATGTGTGATGCACTTTTGTTCTGTGCAGGACTTCTTATGCAAATCGAGCGCTGCTGTAAACAGTACCATCTCATTACAACCATCACATTCCCTACCGACAACCACGGTGGAGGAAGTGGGCCGCCTGCTGCTCTGCTGTCTTCTCAAGCATCAAGACATCGGTAACCATAAAAAACAGATTTTTTTTTTTTCATGTTCCAAGTCTTGTAGTCTGAACAAACTGATTCTTCTAAAAACTGTGAAACTACTTTTTGGTGTTTAACTGTGTAATCTGTTAGTGATAAGTAGGAATT
>CM017904.1:23301497-23349694 GCA_008369825.1 Triplophysa tibetana | reverse complement strand
CGAGATTTCATGTAAGGACCCTTACAGAAAAGACACATGAGTTTCACACATTTTTCACACGTGGTCACATGTTTTTTACATGTGATCACGTGTGGCCACATGTGACCATGTGTGAACAACATGTGAAATTCATATGGACAACCTAACACCACAAGCGGGCAACATGTGATTACACGTGGGCAATATGTCACCACATGTTGCAGCACATGTGAAAAAGATGTTACCATAGGTTATGACACGTAGAGCACATGTGTAAAATGAGACTCTTTCCAAAGTGTAAATCACATCACAATACTGACCTTTCACTCAGAAACAAATTTTGTATTGTCAAACACAAAACATATGCATACATACATATGGAATCTGTATAAAGGCACAAATGCGGTAACTATTTTTTTAAATCTTTATTTAAATTATTGATTAAAATATTGGCCAGATACAGTGTTCAAATCAGCATGTTCACACTTGTTGCAACATTGCAACATTTACATTTGGTATTACTAATACATTTCATACAATACAAAAACATTATAAATGATTTACATTAATAAATAAGCTACTGACCAAAAATGAAATACTGACCAGAAACAGTTAAGTTGTCAAAGTAGTGCACTTAAAACTATTTAAATTTAAGAACTGCAACATATCCACACGAAACAAAGTGCAGATGTGTGTGTATCACCGTGCTAAATTTGACGAGTGTGTGTGTAGATCTGTGTGCAGAAAACCCAGGCTGAATGTGACTTGTGTGTTTTGTTGACCTGGACTGAATGTGACTTGTGTGTTTGTGTTGACCTGGACTGAATGTGACTTGTGTGTTTGTGTTGACCTGGACTGAATGTGACTTGTGTGTTTGTGTTGACCTGGACTGAATGTGACTTGTGTGTTTGTGTTGACCTGGACTGAATGTGACTTGTGTGTTTTTTTGTTGACCTGGACTGAATGTGACTTGTGTGTTTGTGTTGACCTGGACTGAATGTGACTTGTGTGTTTGTGTTGACCTGGACTGAATGTGACTTGTGTGTTTTTGTTGACCTGGACTGAATGTGACTTGAGTGTTTGAGTTGACCTGGACTGAATGTGACTTGAGTGTTTGTGTTGACCTGGACTGAATGTGACTTGAGTGTTTGTGTTGACCCGTGCTATATGTGACTTGAGTGTTTGTGTTGACCCGTGCTATATGTGACTTGAGTGTTTGTGTTGACCCGTGCTATATGTGACTTGAGTGTTGTGTTGACCTGGACTGAATGTGACTTGTGTGTTGTGTTGACCTGGACTGAATGTGACTTGTGTTGACCTGGACTGAATGTGACTTGTGTGTTTGTGTTGACCTGGACTGAATGTGACTTGTGTGTTTGTGTTGACCCGTGCTATATGTGACTTGAGTGTTTGTGTTGACCCATGTTGAATGTGATGCGCGTGTGTGTGTGTAGATCTGCACTATTTGTGGCGTGTGTGTGTGTAGATCTGCGCTATTTGTGACGTGTGTGTGTGTGTGTGTGTCTGTAGACTTCCACTGAATGTAACGTGTGTGTGTGTGGAGATCTGTGTGCAGACCCACGCTTAATTTGACTTGTGTGTTTGTGTAGACCCCTGCTGAATGTTATGTGTGTGTAGATCTGTGCTATTTATGACGTGTGTGTGTGTTTTATTCAAGAATTTAATCTCGCTCTAAACTGTTTGGCAATAAACAAACTAAACAACTATTTTCTTGTCTGTATACTACAAATTTGTCTGACAGTTGGCTTAGGTCCAGAACAGTTAATTCAGCAAATTCAGAAGATATTGACATCACATGCTTAATCTGGCACCGAGATTCACCAAAGTAGCCTTGAAGAAACAACCTTGGTTTTGACACACACTTTCTCACAAGACATAATGCATGTTCACAGCCAGTGTGACTCTCAACTTTGGCAAAACCAACTATTTGACAAACACTACCATCAGATCTCCTGACCAGAGTGTTATCTCTCTTAAGTTTTCTTCTGTAATTAATGCTAAGAAATATCTGTGAGTTATATACAGCTTTGTGGTAAAATATTGCTTGATCTTTGACAGGGTTTTCAAGAAACTGCTCAACAGCATCCTTTTCATATAGATCAAGAGCTCTAGAGCAACCATGACCAAAAAACACAGTGCCATTCACTCTTCGTACATGTTTAGTTGCATTGAAGCCATCAACCACTGTGTCAAACAGCTGCTGCACTCTAGGATGAGCATTCTGCATCAGAACCTTCCCCATGCTCTCTACTTCTTTTAGTAAGAGAAAAGATGTTACTATCTGTAAAGGTACAGATTGTGTGCCATTGTACAGTTTCAACAGAAATCCATTGCACCCTTCAAAACTGTATGCACTATAACACCATAGGGGGCCCCAGTTTCTGACACTGTCACTAAGATGTAAAAGAATGTGAACGTTGTATGTCATATGAGGTCTACCATACAATGTCTCAAAATTTAGCACAAACTCATTTAGGTGTTGAGATGCATAAAATAGCTCCAGCTGCGTAATGCATGTTGTTTGCAGGGCATAAACTGCTTGGCACAAAAGGAGGAAGTGCTCAAAAAATCTACGAGGAAGAACAGATTTTAAAACAATGGGAGCATAAAACAAGAGAAAAGCTCGCCATTCCGATGCTTTCCAATAGGCTCTGGTTAAGATAGATCTTGGCATTCTTGTGATGTTGGATGGAGGTTGAAACTGTTCAATTTTCCTATCTATTTCATTTGCTCTGGTTCCAATATACCAGGGCTCTTTGTGGAACGAACTGTCAAACCACAGGGTAGACAGCTGTCTCATCACACCTAAATCAATGCAGTGCATGGAGTCAACAATAAATCCAGAAACAATGTCAAAAAAAGGCAATGAACTTAAAGGTGTGGGTCCTTTCACACCAAAGTTTTCACCAGTGCCTACATTTCTTTGGTATTTAATCATATCTGTGTGAGAGCGTTCTGTGACTTCTTCGTGAAAAGGATATACTTGAACATGTCCTTTACCTTTTTCAACTCTTTCCCCTGGATGCAGACACCAGTTGCAGCCAAATTTGCCATTGAATTGCTTGATATTTTGCAACATGGCTCTAGCAACACTATCACATGAACAAATTATAGCATACACATAAGATTTCACAATCTTAGCATTTGAACACCACTCGAAACCGACTGAGCTGAGAGTTTTCATCTCATTGATAAAAGGTCTAAAAAATGTGGAGATGGAAGGCTTTTTCGGACCAAACCATAGTCCTGTTAAAAACATGGTCTTTTTCCTTATGTTTGGTGGAAGCTCATTTATGTGACATAACAAGGGCCAGATAGAAAAGGAGGAGGATTTGAAGATGGGTACACCATCAGAGTTAAAAGTAAGACTAAAGGAGTAATCTTTTTTTAGATTTGAGTCTTTGCACATTTGTTTGTACAATTTCCCATCCATAATGTCCGAAATGGTGTCAGGGTTTGTTGGTCTGGTCTTTCTGTAGTTTAGAGACTCTCCGAGATTTGAAGTTTCTAGGGAATGTTTAAGTTGGTCGATAAGGGGCAAGGTAAAGAAGAAGTTACCATTTTTCATTAGTTCATTTTTGTCAAAGTCTTGATGGCACCTCTTACATGCATTATTTTCCAAAACACAACAGCACTTAGGGCAATATACATGAAAATCATATTTGCCCGTTTTGAAAAGTTTTTTAAACAGATATTTGGTGGCTGGCAAGTGAGAATCTTGTGGTAGAATAAGACTCAAAATTTGGAGAAGTGTTTGCAAACCATCTTGTGTTAATCCCACAATTACAGCAAAGGCCATTAGAAGAAGGATTGTTTGTCCAAGCGTAACCAGTGCTCCTTGGTACAGTGGGGACCTCATCATGTCATCATTAACCTAGAAAAAGCATGGGTCATTTTAGTTACAGCACTGCATTATCAGGGAACATCTGCAACATACATACATACATAAGTTTAAAAAAAAGTTTTAAAAAAATAGATTAAAATAGGTTTGTTAAGGTCAAACAAACTCTACTGACTCCACCATAAACTACAACGCAACCAACTTTCAAAGTGCTGAAAGTGTTTAAAGACTTATTGTATAATAGTCTTTTTGTGACTCCAGTGATTTAGCATTAAATAATATAAAGCAAAGAGGATCATTTTTGTGCACAAACAAATAAAATAATGAATGTATTCAACAATTTACTGACTTTCATGTTATTTCAAATCCTGGAAAATGCTTTCAAGATCACCAAGATCTCAATGACGGTGAATCTGGGGTCAGCACCGCCTGACGCATGCACTGGGTGTTGACGTGAATGTTTTGTGCGACGCAGACCCCAGATGCACTGTCATTGAGATCTTGGAGCTATATTAAACACACATTTTTGAATATTGAAATTGTTGAATATAGTCATTATTTGTATTTGTTTGCAAACATAGAGAATCCTCGTTGCTTTATAGTATTTAATGCTAAATCACTGGAGTCACATGGACTATTTTAACATCGTCTTTACTCACTTTCAGCCCTTTGAAAGTGGATTGCGTTGCAGTCTATGGTGGAGTTCGGGTGGTGGTACAATACACTGGTGGTACAATGCACTGTATGTGTACATATATTGTAATGAAATCCAAACGCAAATAGTATAATATTTTTTTCTAAAAAATCTAACCGTAAACTCAACTGGAATAGTGAATAAACAATGAAATACAATAATTTGAAATGCTACTATAAAATGAAGAAGTGGTCCTACCATTTGTTCAGAATCAGAAGTCGTGTCATCACCACCATCATAATCATCTGTGTGGCTGCTGGAGTGGTGCTTCATAAAGAGACAACAATAGCTATTATTAGCCAAATAAGTGCAATGACATAAAAAGATTGTATTATTATTGTTCAATTGTTAGCCTGTTTATTTTAGATAGAACCCTTAACAGTCACTTTTTTAAGCCTGTGTTTACTACTAGTTTTGCTGATAAAGATTGAGCCAAACCTAAACAAAGTAATACAATAGTTCTCAGCTTTAACATAGTTCAACTGCATACTCACTTCAAAGCCCAAGCCTTCACTGCCACTGTTTGTATAGTCATCAAGAGACTGCTGTTAAAAGGGAAAAATGGTTGAAATTATATTAATTGTTTAATGTGATGCTTAATCTCAAATGTTTTTGAGTTGGACATGAAATAAACGATAAGTCAACCCACTTGTTCATGTTCATCGTCCAAACTGACCTCAGCCTCATCACAGTCCTCCACAATGTGCCCAATGTCCAAACTTACACCTGTGCTATCACTTTCACTGGTTGTGTGGTCATAAAGAGCCTGCTGCAGAAAATGAGATATAGATGGTATTAAGAGTTTAATGTGGTGATTAATTACAACTATATTTATTATTAATTACAACTATGGGGGTCAGCTGTGACCTAGTAGTTAGAGAGTTGGGCTTGTAGTCAGAATGTGCCGGTTCAAATCTCAGTGCCAGCAGGTCATGACTGAAGTGCCCTTGAGCAAGGCACCTTACCCCTGATTGCTCTGCAGTAATGTGCCACTGTAAGAAACTACTTGTAAGTCGCTTTTGGATAAAAGCGTCTGCAAAATGAATAAATGTATATTATGAATTGGACACTGGACATGATAAAGCAACGTGAATGTAAGACGCAATGACAAGCTGGACTAAAAATAATAGCCCATCAGACTGCATGCGATCAATCATGTTTCCTGTACAATGCAGGAAAATGCAATGTAAGCATTAAAATAAATATTAGACACACGAGACAACATTACAGCAACTGTATTTACAATAAACTGCACAGTTAGTGTAACACAAAGCAATCGACTTCCAAACACATATATGATTACAACCAGTAACACGGTGCCCCATTGATTATTGTCACATTCAAACGCAATTCATAAAAAACATGCAGCTTTGTCTAATGCACCTATTGTTATTATTCTTAGTACAGACCAATTTTTCGTAGCACTGTTAGTATTATTTAGTAACTGTAAGTTACTTGTCCAGTCGGGCTAGTTAAATTTCCTCTAACTTGCCCATACAAAACATTCACTTGTCCCGGACGAGTGTAAATGTCAAGCCCTGTTGAAGCCATTAAGATTTTAGGCTAGACTTAAACACTTAAACAAACTTTAACCAAATGATGACAATCTCTTGATTGAGGTGTCTTTATTGGCATTATTTAAATGAATGCATCAGCCCAGAAAACAGAGAGATTTTTTTAAGATCACAAACACACACTTTTCCAAATTGTATAATTAAATAAACTAACCGAATATTCAACATTTGTGACTTATACCTAGTATGTATTAGTATTAGTATGTGAAAACACTGAGTAAACCTACTTGTTCAGGTTCATCATTCAAGCTGCCCTCTTCCTCATCACTGTTTTCTACATCATGCCCATTCTCAGAGTCCATACTTGCACCTACTACACCATCACAGTTTGCATGTTCATCATGAGACTGCTGCAAAAAAGAAGATGGAGAATGTTTAGTTTAAGCTTAATCTAAGCCATTATATGGGGAACCTACTTCATAAAGTTAATAGTTTAACCTCCACTCTTCCTCATCACTGTTGTCTATAATGTGCCCATTTTGTTGCTTAAACAGTCTATAAAGATAACTTTTTATTAACAACCAGACAGTTTATCAAAAACAAAAAAAGAAACCATATTTCTCAACAATTTGAAGGGTTTACACACCTCAGAGTCCACAGTTGCACCCGTGGCGTCACTGGATGTGTGGTAATCAAGAGACGCCTTCAAAAAAGGAGAGACAAAAGATATCAAGAGTTTAATGTGGTGCTTTATCACAACCATAATATGAGTCAGACACGAAAAACTCATGCCTTGTGTTTTAGCTCGGACAGATCACCCTAAACAAAAACAATTATTACTGTATAACAAACTGAAATTTTATACACACATTAAAGTCCAAACTTGAGCAAGGAGCAATGTCTTTGTCTCGATAGTCATCAATAGACCTCTGTAAGGATACAATAATAAATGTAATGCAGTAATTGTAACAAAAACTGTACCAGTAGTGTTTCCCATTTCTTACTTACTCGCCATATTCTTATTTGTTCTGCCATAACCAAAAACCAAAAATATTTTTAAACTTTTCATTATAAGATGCATTCTCTATTTTGCAATATTTTGCTGCATTGTTTCTGAATCCCCAAATCGTGCATAAAAACGACATGTAAACGACTTTATGTAAATGCCTTTATTAGGCATTAAGCTGTATAAAATATGATGGTCTATTTAACAGTTCATATAATAAAAGTCCCACGTGATGACGTAACGAGTATTCTAATTCGAAGTTCGTGACGCAAACTTGCGCCATAGTTACACAAAATCCTGTTGGAAACACTACTGTAACGATAATAATTATCATGTTCAAATGAATTCTTACCTCTTTATTATTGGAAACTTGGTCATCTTCACTCCAATCAGAATGAGAGCTGCACAGATATTGTTTCTTGTGTTTTATTATCTCCAACAGATGTATAAATAGGACTTCACTTTACATCTATATTTGCTTACCTCTCATCATCATCATCATCAAGGGGATCTAAAATGAAATGCATAATATTAGGTGTCTTGTAATTTAAAACTTAGTAACTAGGTATTTAAAATTACAAATAAAATATGGCAAAACTTAAAGTCAGAAGCACATTTTCGGTGGACTTAATGAATATTTATGGCATGCTACCTTCAGTTTATACATATATAAGTGATCAGACAGATATACCTTCAAGACAGAAACGTCTTAGGTTACTTTTCGTAAGCTGACTCATACATTTCGCATATAATGATTCGAATACAGAGTGTACAAATCAAATAACTTTGTAAAATCATATATTACATTGACAACAGTTTTTCATCGTTTTGATATCGACTCGGTAGTATTTACGTGCAACTCGGGAAAACTGCAACGTTATTTTCCATTTCATTTGTTGACAGCAACATGGCGCTGTTGACGTAGCTGCAAAGGGCTAAATCGACATTCGGTTCTATGCTAGCTGTCCAGGACAGACTATCTTAAGTATTTTAAGCTGGCCACAGTATTGTTTTCACTCTCACTAAACTAGAGATATTCTTTAGTATTTACGCTTAATAGTTGATTAAAGTTCATTCGCACGCGTGCTTTTAAATACGTTTAAAGGTAGCTCGTGTGGAGTCCTAACGTTGTTTGGTGAAGATGTATTTCATGCGCCAGACAATTAATTTACCAATTTTAGCCATGCGATATCTTGTCGTCCGTGGTAAAGGCTCGTTGTAGTCGCACAAATATCTTCTGTAATGTAACTTCCTCCTCTTTCTTGACGGCTCCATTTTGTAAAAACTGTACGCTCGTCACCCGCACCTCACTCTTCTCCTACCTTCAGGTTGCGCTCGAGCAAAGAAGAACTTGACATTTGATTGGATGATGTGATTGACTCTGATCTGTTATGATTGGTTGCAATTAGCGCTCTTTTCACCTTTCGTTGCTAAGGTAAATCTAGTCAGACAGAGACTACCGTAAGATAAAGCTGCAACCATGTATGTGCTTATAAAATGGATTAAAGAAAATAAAGTAAGTGTTGAATTAGAAAAAAATGTTAGAGACAAAAAAATGTTAAGTGACCCTAAGAGGATCGGCCTGGTGGAACACGGTGCAATAGGAACAAAGCGACCTAAAGGCGGTTGGAAAGCTTTTCCGGGCCAAGTTCTCAGTATAAACGGTAAGTTATGCAATTGCTTTTTTGTAGTTGTAATTTTATATTGGTGACGTAATATACTATAGTAATAAAGTACCATAGAGAAGTCAAAATAAATCCAGGCTGAATGGAAATAAGCCTACATTACTTTATTGTAACGTTAGAAGCGCGCGCCCACTGTGTTTCAGTCTCCAGTCAGGACTGGTCGTTTTTACCGAGTTTTAAATGACAGAAAGTTGTTCTGACAGGAAATTTCGTTTTACTATGTAAAAGACATACTTCTAAACAAATTAACTATTAAAACATATGACAGTGAAGTCTTTGACGATGTTTTTTCAACTTTATTGTATGCTTTTATGTTAGTTTTAAAGTAATAAACAATACTGGTATAGGGTTTAACAGGAAAATGATCATGGCAACTTTTGTCCAGTAATATGACAAGTTCAACAACCTTATCACTTTAAATAACTTTGTTGGTTAATATTTGCATAATTACTTACTGTAATTATTTTGTCAACTACAAAATGCTTTTATGATGCTAAATTAAAACTGCTATAATGTATATTTATAAAGTTCAACATAAAAATGTGTTACCCACGATTATGTGAAGACATTTTAATGCAGTAGGTGTCAATCACTTCTTTATACAGAGAGCCTTGGGAAAATAAGAAAGGCAGAAGGTCAGTGGATAGAGACACACAAAAGGTGGACTGCATCAAAACCAGAGGTATGTTACACTATTATATGGCCGCCCCTAAATGAAAATCGAATATTCTTTCCCCTTAAATAGGTATTCTCCCATTTTGTCGTCTCTTTTAATTTCTTTGTTTTTACTCCTTTTTTCTCAATTGTTCTGCATTTTCAAAATGCTTTCTGATTTGTCAGGCTACATTTTCCAATGAGGATGATGGTTCCTCTGATGATAAGGGTGAAAGTCCTCAAAACCAGGAGTTTGAGGTATGCTCTTACACCCGAGTTTGTATACATATTTTTTAAAATTAATTATAAAATGTCTTTTAATAACATCTCTGATATTATTTTTACAAATTAAACCAAATTACGGGTTCATGGCATTTGATGGCCGTGTCATACCTTAACACCGAAAGTAAAGGGAAAGGTCTACATTAAAAATGAGCTAATAAAATATTTCAAATAATTTTTACATGTTCAATAATTTATCATGTAAGAAATGTAATAAGTGGGATAATGTACAAGCAGCCAACTGTTATCACAAAATAAACCCTTTCAGCATGATACAAGATCCTCAAGATTCGCATCAGGTCCTGATCATGCTGTCAGAGCTTATTTCTGCGATAACAACCGGCTCCCTGTACATTATCCTTTACTCATCATCATTAATACTCACCACTCCATAAACTTGTTTTTCAGGATGATTCATACCGGACCCCAAAACGACCCAAGGTGACATAACCTGCTTTGTTTATGCTTAACTATGTGCTAAAAGTAGGCCTATCTTTTTCTGACTAGTTTTACCATTTTTACCAACACTTGATTTTTTTACTGGATTCCTAAGCAACAGCTAACAAAACCATATTCTGGAATTGTCACATCCAGGACAAAACAAGTTTTCTAGCCCTGATAATACTTCATTTTTTTAAAGGAAAAAATAAACTGTTTAATTACTCATCCTCATGTCATTTCAGTTCTATTGTTTTGCTGAACACAAACAGAGATATATTAAATCTGTGAAACAAAAGACTTTGGAATGACAAAGAATTATTATTAATCATTATTTGCTGACACATATTTAACCATATTTTTTCTATTGTATATTCTCTAAACTTCCTCTTTCTAAACCAATAGAAAGACTACACAAATGAAATTAAGGACTTTGAGGAGAGACTTAAAGAAAAGGACAAGGAGATAAGGCGGTTGCGAAGGTTGAACCTTCTACTGCAAGAGGGTAAAAAAAGTGGAACCATGTTGCAGTATTACTGTAATAGGTATTTTTTTACTGTCAGTTGATCTCTTTAAGTTAAGTGTGCATCCTTTGATCTAATTGTAGGACTTGCAGAGACAATCACTTAAGCAGTAAAAGATGCTTTTCAGGCAGCTCAGTGTGCCCCCAGCCACCCAGTGCCCACTTCTAGCATCCAAGAAGATTTTCTTAAACAGACCGAAGGGATACAGGTATAATATACATAGTCAGAAAAGGTGATATAAACTTTATACCATGCTGTTTTTGTTCACCCAAAATGAAAAGGCTGTCATCTAGTACCTACCCCCGTGTCATTCAGAATCCAAAAGCCTTAATCTGTAAAACAGAAATACATTTTTAAAGAAACTGATGAACATATTTAAATGTATTGTAATATCTTCTTTCATCTTTACAGAACAAGTCAGTTACAGAGTTAATGAATCCTGTTGCTCTGGATTACACTCAAAGATGTGAGAGCTACAAAAAACTCACCAGATCTGTGATGGACTCTGTCTTCAAGGTAGAAGAGATGACAAAATGCTCCGTCACAGGAAAAAAAGGCCTCTTTGGAGAACAAAAACCAAGCCTTGACCGACATAAAGTTAGGCTTGTAATAGGTGAGCCCACTTTAATTGCTCTGCAGGTCTAGAGATAGTTTAAAATTGGATCTGCGAATAGATGGTTTCATCAGACACACGCACATTGCCACTGGCCTTAAGGCAACATATGGTTTTCCTTCTATATGCATATTCCTTCTCAAATAAGTGTTCAAAGATGTGTACCAAACTGATCTCCATGAAATCAGACTTAGGTCTTTAGAAACAGACAGTTGCATGTTATTAGATGTAAACTTCTGTAGAGGGACTTTTATTTTTGATTATTTGAAGAAGTCTAACGGAAGTTACGTTTGGGCCAGTGTTGTTGCTGCTGAAACCATCTATATTAAATTCATATTCAGTGATTGTTGACATGTTCAATTTTAAGGTGAATACATGTTTTTTGTCACACCGATTAAGTCACGGAATATTAATTAAAAAGTAATGCTGCATGAATTGGGGAAAAATCCATTGATTTTCAGTATTTTTACTGTTCTAGGTTTCTTCTAGATGTAGCCAGAGGAAGTCAATAAGCTGGAATGTTTACATGACATTACTAGTTGATTTCCTAGTTAAAATTTCTTTGCCTTTATAATTTATGAACGCACCTTCATTTTATTGAAAGCTGAAAGGGATTTTAGCATGATTTTTAGCATCTAAGCCCAACATTTTTTTAAAGGTTATTTTATTTCTTACAGACCATGTCAAAAAAGTCTTTCAAGGCATTGGAGAATCTGAAATCAAAGTCTGCATGGCACAAAAATTAAAAGACCTGCGGAGACGAGCAGAAAGGTAAACACTGTAAACTATAACCAACATATAACCTACTGATTATGTCAAGATGCGAATAATTCAAAATCTTTTCTTAATTGGTCATGACATATGTGTAAGATCTTATATTTTCATACGCCATGACAAATTTATAAAATATTTATGATTATCAGCATCTTGGCATAGTACAATATACAAAAAAACGTTGGATGTCAAGCTGGGACGTTTCAGCAATATCAAAAAATATGTCCATTGTCTTTTTATGTCAAAATTAGGTTTTAAATAAATTATTCTATATAACATCAGGTCTATCATCAGTGTTAATGGCTTCAATTGGAAAAATGCAATTTTTCTTGCGAAAGAATAACAAATTATAGTAGCAAGCTGATGTTAAAGGACATTCCCGGCAGAGATCACCCAGAGATTATTACAGACCGGTAGCCTAAGGATTGCTGCCACTTAGCAGTTTTATTACTTTTATGAATCAAAATTATATTTTCTGAATTTGGAAAGTTTAATTAATCTCTTCCGCAATGTTTACATTTTTTCACAATGTTTTCAAAGCCGATGGGTGGGAGAGAGTGACCGCGTTAACACAATAATCATTAACCCTAAAATTCCATTCCTGCAAATTGTAACATTCAGCCAACTTCTGATAAACATCATTTTTGTTACATACAAGGTATGAATAAAATTAGGAATAGGGCTTGAACCCAGCTTTCATACGATATCAAAACCTGTAATATGTAACATTGCAACATGTGATGGGTTTTCCCAGATTTATTTTATTGTGTTGTATTTTCTGAGCTATTATGGCTTAAATCAAAACTAACCAACCGCAGTGTGATTGATATTGATTGGAATGCACAATCAAAAAACATGATTCTTGAAAATGGATTTATAGCGTTTTGGAAACAAACTCTTCATATATATATGTATACATCTAAATTTTTATTTTGTTTATGAATCCTAAAACAGGGAGCCTACTGGAGGAGATGCAGAAGACTAATCCACAAACACACAATGCACATACAAACACTCTATACAGTACTTGTACTTGGATTTTCTTGTTCTTAACACAAAGTTCTTGCCCTCTACATGCACACACACACACACACACACACACACAGACAAACCTGTACACAGATGTTATTTTTGCTCATTTTATGATCAGTAGTTTTTAAGGATGTTTGCAAATAAAATCTCAATGTTGTACCTTTTGCAGTGCTGTTTAGTGTGTCATGTTTAGATGTCTTTCCACTCTACATCACAGCATGGAGCCTCCACTTTGCATTCTACCAACAGCTTAACAATATGGCTTGCCCTTGGTGTCAAAGGTTATGGTATGATAAATGAATAAATACAAACATTACTTCTTCCTCTAAAACAACCTAAACTAATCCTGCTTGCAGACCTGTAAATTTGTGGATGATATGTTTTATTTAAGAAACATTGTTTTGTACTGTACACGCACCCACTTGAAGACACATGCATTTGCATTTCATTTGTGAGCACAATTTTTGTTTCATGTAATTGTACAGATAGGGTATACATGTGAGCTTATCTTCAATATTTAATTTAAGTTAATGGAATAATAATGGAATTTTACATGAGTAAAATGATCTTATTGGTTTTACATGTGTTTCACACGTGATCCCATGGGCTTCACATGGTTATTTATATGTGTATCACATGTGATCCCATTGGTTTCACATAGGAATATGCATGGGTTCCACATGTGATCCAATGGCCGGGTTTCACAAGGTAATTTATATGAGTGATCACATGTAACCCCATGGGTTTCACATGAGAATGCACATGTGTCATATGTGATCTTATGGGTTTCACACATGAATGCGCATGTGTTTCACATGTGATCCCATGGGTTTCACATGGATTTCACACGGATTTCACACAGCTTTCACACAAAAACTGTTCCAAAAACACACATTTCCCATGTGCATTTCACAAGGGATTTTAACATGTTCTCATGGGATTTTAACATGTTTCCACACATGAAATTTCACATGTGAAACTCATGTGACTTTTCCGTAAGGGGACAGCAAGTTTGTGTTTACATAAAATATGAATGTGTACTGTGCATATTAATTTTGTATTAATAAACACAAAAACATACACATACATGTATCTATATTTAGAAAATGTTTAGATATATTCATTTTCTTTTACCAATCGTTAAAGTTATGTATAAACATCTATTAATTTTATTTTTTATAATTTTTCTTAAATATGTACATGTATGTGTATGTGTTTAAAAATACAAAATTAATATGCACAGACATATATTATGTAAACTTTTATTCTGGATGCGATTAATCGGCATTAATCGTTTGACAGCCCTCAATAAAAGCAAAAATCAGTTGCTATATAGATGCATTAATCGGACGCACACGCCTGGCCCGTTGTTAACTAGTGTTAGCATAACATAACTATTTATATTTTATTTAGATTACGATTTCATTGTATAATAATTTTATTAAATATACATTGTTGAAATTAACGATTTGTTGAATGGATTGTTTAACTGTAGCTCTAGCAGCCCAAAATAACTCTGGCCAAACTTTTAACGTGTTAGCAAATGTATTTTACTTTCTATTGCTTGCTATCATAAATAATCGATAGGGTCTTTTTTTTGCAAATGTGTACCTGATTTTTAAATGTTTCCTTTGAAACCATATAGAGATTAAATAGATTGAAAATGCAGTGTTACCCTAGAGTATGTGAAGATGCCCTGGAAGGTGAACTTGACCGTCTCAATCATACAAACATCCTCAAAAACCAGGTTATTTCAGTTATTTACATTCATGTCATTCCAAACCTGTGGAACACAAAAGAAGATATTTTGAGAAATGCCTCGGTGGTTTTGTATTCATACAATGGAAGTCAGGTTCAGTGTTGTTGTTCTTTTGTGTTCTGCGAAAGAAAGTAAGTCATTCGAGTTTGGCTCAAAGGTACATTGTCTGTGTACTTGTAACCCAATTTTTTCAACAACACAAAGCTCCCAGATTCAATCCCAAGGTGTCCACACATATAAAAATCAGATTCAATTATTAAAATTATTGGATTAAAATATTAAATTACGCTTTGGAAGCATTTGCCAAATGCATAACTGTACATTTCAGTATGTGACAATTACAAATAAACCAATAGATTTTAACCAATTGTCTTTCTTTGGAGGTGAAAGGGAACATTTATTCTTCAGATGTCCGTATTTGGCTTCAGAATGTGGAATTGTGTGTCCGTGACCCTTACGACAATACGACCCCTTTAATATCAAATTCACAGCACTTAAAAAAGCATCACAGTTCCTCGAATCAGATTCCACCTTGGGACAAAAATAAACGGTCACGTTGAGCAGCTTTAAATTTACACGTTTGACAGCGCAGTGAGGTGTGAGACGGCATTGTGCCAGCGCTGTCAACAGAATCAAACCTCTGAACTCTGTTCTGTCAGACTCGTGTGGTGGAAAGATCACATCGTCCACATTCTGTAAACACTGTAACCTTAAAACAGAGAGTGGTAAAATATGATCTTGTTTTATCCTTTATTTTCATTTAAAAAGGAAATTATAATTTCTAATTCAAAATAATTAAAACCACATGTACATTAACATCCTTCACTACCTACAGTACAGACAAAAGGGCTTCATAGGCAGAATAGAGGGTTGTGGGTAAAATACAGAGAACTATTTGCTTTTAAAAGTTACACTTAAAACCAATTCCTTGCAAGGACTTTCAATTACTTCAAATCTGAATTTATTCTTGGTGCTTATCAGGATGTAAAGTCATAAAACTGTCAAACGTCTAATGACAGACTATCGGCAAACCACCTCACATAAACCTGAAATATTTGCATTAAAATATCACTCGCGTGTGAAGCTTGTGTGCTTGTGCATATCCATGTAGCTTCTCTCTTTGAACCGTCATACTGTCAAGCTTTCATTTCTTAAAAATTCGCATCGTATTAACCGTCGACACACGACCCATCTCTTTGTAAGAACCTGCAGATCTGGATTATCAAAGCATTCATAAAGACAAAAAAAATGAAACGTGTATGTGGGATTTAAACACAACAGATATAAAAGTGGCTTTCATAAAAGATGAACTGTTCGTGTGATAAAGTCACGTGACAATTTGTGAACAAACTGTGAAACAAAATGTGCGCATTAAACAGAGTGGTCGAAATAAACTTGGAAGACAAACAGAAGATGAAATCATCAACTTAGTGAAGAAAATAGTTTTGGACCCTTAATTGTGCAAAAACGTAGAGAAGAATCACAAAACAATGCGACTGTTTGTGAAAGATTGACCCTGTGAAGGTGAGAGAGAGAACCGTTTCTGTGAAAAAAATATGAAATTGTGCTCATGATTGAAAATCAGAGGTCAACTCTTTTTAGGTTTTGTGCAGGAAGTGCAACGGAAGGGTCCTGACAGTCTTTAGGTGGCCAAACGTGTGCCTGAGTAAGAGGATTTCTGCTTATGACAAGCTGCAGCGGCTCTCCGGCTTCTGTGATCAACGGCACGGCAAGACAACAGTCAAAGTCACGTGTCCGTGCGTGATTCACCTGGACAAAAATTAGACAAAAATTTTTTTTTGTAAAGACTAATATTATTATTTATGCTGAATTTGAACACTGAAAGTATACACAAAACTTGTTTTAAGGGTTAAAGAATAGTTCAGTCGAAAATCTGTTGGTTCCAGTGTGTGAAAGTTAGCGGCATCTAGTGGTGAGGTTTAGAATTGCAACTAACGGCTCACTCCACTCCTCCCCTCCCTTTTGAAGCACTACGGAGGCAGACACAGGGCTAAGATGCATTCACAACAGCGGAAGTTTGTCCGCTTGTGGCTACTGTAGAAACAAAATGGTCCCTTCTATGTATAGGGACCCGTGGTGTATTTAGATAGAAACAGTTCATTCTAAGGTGATAAAACATATCGCTTCATTATGTGAGGTCTTTATACACCTCTGAACACATAGTTATGTGTATTATATTGCATTTCTGTTAATAGATCCCCGAAAAATTACACACTGGACCTTTAAATTCTGTCATTATTTAAAGTGCAACCTGTAAATTTTGTTGTTTTTAAATCTGTTATTGAGAAAGTTCATTGTTTATACCTTGTCTTTTTACCTTTATTTTGCTATAATTCAAAACGGTAAGCTTTAATATTACTTTTACCAAGATGTAGGGGTGTACTATTCCTTTAAAAACAGGTCGCGTCAGCTAGAATTCAATCGGGCGTATCACCTGTAGAATACGGTCATATGGGCGTAACCCAGCTTGGTCGGCAGGCCCATCGGGACGGATCATGTTCACGTAAACACCCTTTTCCAGCAGACCGTCGGACACGCTGAAGCCAAAATCCCTGCTGTCAGGATCTTTCCGTAAACAGATCTGAGATGAAAGAATTATAAAACTCACAGTATCTGATATTTTTATAAGCCTGGAGCGGCTGGAAAAGTGGACGTTACCTTGTGAAGCTCTAATGGCAGAGAAGGACTGGTGTCTCTCATGTCCTGGGATCCAACTGTGTTCATGATTTCATTTTGCTTTCCAATATCTTCTCCCAAGCTCAATGTGCTCCCTGACATCATAGTGGCCTGCAACCCAAATATATCCCAAGAAACATACATTTAGTCACCTCCCATGCTCAAAAATCGGTTTTTGAGCATGGGAGATATTTTGACACAAAAGGAGATATTTTGAGAAATGTCTGTACAATGTAACTCAATGGGGCTCAGTGCTGTTTGGATGAAAGTGCTTTTTTAAATATCATGTATTCTGCAGAAAAAAGTCATACAGGCTTATAATGAATACATTTGGGATGAACATTTTGATGACATTACCTCAAGCTCTCTGAGGATTTCAGACTGGCCACAGGTCTCCAAGTCCTGAAGAGCTTGCGACCAATAATTCTCCTGAGCTTCTGTATTGTTGTTGTAACCGCGTGCGGGACTGACAGATCTATGTCAATGCAAAGGAACCTGGGTAATGTCAGGCTTGGCGTAGTATTGTGGTATAATGTTCTCTCTCTCTTTATATAACTATAATGCAGGGCATGATTGAAATAAATCCTTATCAACCACGAGAAAAACGGCAGAGAAACACAGAGCCCGTGAAATAGTTCAGTCTCAGTGAAAGGAGAATAAAACATGAGCAGAAGAAAAGAAGAAGCAGAGAATGACGGGTGACAGCGAGCGGCCAGCAGATGATTAGTAAGGCAGACGAGACACAGAAAACCTGAGAAGAAAAAAGAAAGAAGTGGAAAATACAGACAGAGGAATAAAAGTCATGAGGTGTATGTGCTTGAGGTGACTTTTAATAAAACATCCAAATGTCAAAAAATGTCTATTTTGAATTTTTGGCATGAAATGTGATGTGCAATGTTTCCGGAAGGTTTGATAAGCAAACTGTATAGGACGTTTCATTTCCAAAAAGCATGCAACGAGAAAGAAAAAAAGAGAAAGAATAACAGCCACATGGTGTGTGTGAGCAACAAAAACATGGCAGAATGTTCAAATAAAATTTGACTATATTTCTATAATAAAATTCAAAAGTATGACTCTGAATGACTTCGACTCAACTCTCACCCAGAGTATGTCCAATCCTCTTCACCTAACCTCCCATCATACACTGCGTTTCGATGGGCGTGTCTTCTGGAGTTCAGTGGGCTTCTGGGATTAATCTGTCTCCAGTCATTGGGTTGAAGGGCGAAATCATTTGCTCTATGGATATAAACACCTTAAAACAGAACTTTGAATTAAGCTGTGTTATACCAAAAAGGTTGATTTAAAGGTACAGTACACCAAAAAATGAAAATACTGTCACCTCCGTATAAAATCAGACGTGCGGACCATTTTATTCCCGTTTATAGCTATCTTTCATTTCTTAATTTAACCAAACGTCTTTAAATGACCCCAATCACACAACGCTCACGGGACATATTCTAGTTTTCTGAAACCCTCCAACCCACTCGATTCATGTCCAAATGAGTTCATTAACCCTTCCTGACCTTCTGTTTAACTTTAGTCAGCATTCAATTAACTTCTCCAAAATCTAATTCGCTCACCTTGACTTCCATAGCCAGGGTCCAGAGCAGAGCTATCCCACGAGTCCATTGCCGAATCCAAACTGGGCGGTGTGGTCAGGCGAAGTTCAGAGTATTTGCCCCGCCTGAGAGAATCTGATTGGTCGTCCTCCGCGTCGCTCACGCATGAGGTCGATCTGGACGGGCTGCCTCTGTCCGACTCTAACATAGCTGGTGCGAGAGGTAAACCACATATAGGTCACCAGAGCATGGGAGGTTATGAATTATTCACGACGATGCTTGTGTGTTTGACACGTACGATCAGAGCGTTTCTTGATTTTGAGTGTGACGGTGTCTCCAGCGGTCTGCAGTAGATGAATGGCCTCGCTCAGAGGTTTTCCCTTCAGACTCATGTTATTGATCGCCAACACACGATCGCCGATGTGAAGCGCACCAGTCCTGCACACACACAACCGTGCTTTGGAATCATGCATTCACCTTTCAATACATCATTGCAGTTCTCAGATTGTCCACTAGGTGTCATGTGAGTTGATGCACGTGTGAGCACCTGTGCGCGAGGCCGTTTCGGGTCAAGCTGGAGATCAGAATGGGATTGAAGGGTTCCTCTGTGCCCGAAATGGTGATTCCGAGTGGACCTCCGTGTCTCTTGAGCTCTACGGTGAAGATGACCGAACCAGACGACTCCAGTTCATCTATAACACACAGATTGACATTTAGATCGCAAATAAGAATGCTGTTATATAAAGATGAGGATGTGGCATGACGGTACACTCACACACTCACCCAGGTTATCTTCATCTTTCTGAATGCGCAGCTTGACCATCCCCTCGGCCTGCTGGAGGATCATCATGGCCTCGTCCATCCCACAGTTATCCAGTCGAACATTATCAATAGCCAATAAACGATCTCCTGGCTCCAATGTTCCTATTCTACAAACACAGATTGTTTTACTATATTAGTAAAAGCTTTTGATCACGTTTATTTTCTTTGCTCTAAACCTAAGCCGGTGGACATCAGTAAATTCACAGCAAGATTTCTAAATGTTTGAAATGCTAGTTTCGCTTTATTTAAGACATTTCTTTTAAAATATGGCCCCTATGTATAACCGTGCATAACTAAAACAGGAACAAAATGAGTGTTTAACAATTTATCTCGAAACATGTTGACAAAATCCAGCAGGCATATTAAATCAAAAGTGACTGTGTTGTAGTGCAGGTGTACCTGTGTGCAATACTGCCTTTCTGTATCTCAGAGATGATCAGAGGTTTTCCCGGCTTCTTGCTGGCTTTAAGACAGAAGTGATATAAAATGTGTACAATTTTTAGTATCGGAGAGATTTTGGAGAGGCAATGCAACTACGTAAGCGATTTGACACTGACAATGCAAATGTAGTGTAGGCAGGCAATTTGTGTTGAAGGTAAAATTATGGACAAAACTTACATATTAATATAAATAAAATGCAGAAGAAAAGGCGAGACATTACTATCGCCTCCCTGAGGAAACTTGATTGAGTTCTCAGTTGTGTTTTATTTGAGTTTCAACTCTCAGACGTTTCTCTTGCTTGGATAAAAATAAACAAATGAGACCGTACTTGTTGAAATACAGTATGGAGGTGTAATATAAACGTAAATTGAATAAGTACAATTTCCTGAGAAATGTTTGAGTTCATATTAAGATCTTCAATAATGATGACTTTTTTGATTTAACATTTAAGAAATCTGAGCTGAGTTTGAGACATTGTTGAAACAGATACATTATTGAGATATAATGAGATTTCTGACTCTTTTTTTTAATTTAATATCGGGAACTTCAAAAATCTGCTTTTCATTCAATCTGACTGATGTCTGGGAGAAATAATTGAGATTAGAAAAAATTGCTTTTCTGGGATTTTACTAATGCGCTCTACAATAAATCAACAGTGCCCCCTGTTGGCCATCACTCACCACTGATAGTAATACCCAGTTCCACTCCTCGTCTCTTGGGCATCTTCACCTGAAATGTGCCACTGCTGGGGATAACTGACTCTAAGAGAATCACGAAACAACATCAAGAACTACACATCGCAAATCCATTGACTCGCACTTAAAATCAATGTCATGTTGTACCTGCAACTTCAAACTCCACCTCCAGCGTGACCTTGTTGGTCAGCGCAGCATCTCGGAGAAGCTGATTGGCTTCTTCCAGTGTTCCGTCATCAGTCGGAATTCCATTAATTGAAAGAAGTCTGTCTCCGACTTGTAACACTCCACACCTGAAAACAAACGACACATGTCAACCTTGCATGTTGGTGTATTCATACGGTGTCTATTATAAACAGGCCTATAGTGAAGAAGTGATTAAAATAATTGTGCAAATAAAACATTTTTGTCGTTCTCTGTGATGGACACACGTGCTGCTGCCTTACAATTAGGCTGAACCTGAAAATGCTATTCTTGATTCCTGATGTTTTGCTTTTGATAAACGCTGCAGGTTGCAAATTTGTGACTTACTTCAATAGCATGAAGTCACAAAGCCTCTAGCAAACTGTCACGGGTGATCTAGTTACAGAGTCAGATCAAAGTCTCAGCCTCACATACAGGGAGGCAGGTGTGTATGTGTAGATGTCTGAACGTACAGGACAATCGTGTCAGCACGTATCACGTCTCAATGGATTCGTACCTCTCAGCAGGTGTGTCGGGCTCTATAAATCGGATACAGGCGGGCGCTGACAGCGGTTCTGTAGCGAACACACCTCCCTGTAACTGAATCCCAAAGCCGATAAGAGGATCTCCTCTCAGAACCACCTCACTGGTCTCGATATGTACGACCTGACCACCGGCGCCCACTGTACTGGATGCCAGAGATACTGATATATGAGAGAGAAAAAGAGAGAGAAAAACAACAAAAAAACTTCAGAAATTCATTCATAATAATAATATTATTATATATGTTCAAATAATATTATGAATAACAAATGCAGCGTTCATTTGAAAAACTGAAAAAACATAACTTTTATAAAAAATGTTTTACTGTTCAATCCATGTAATATTAATCAAACTGCAGTTGGGTTGTTTTGATAAGTAATATTAACAAAAATATACACCTAACTGCCACAATAAAACACAATAAAATATGAGAACAATAAATTAAAATAACTGGTAAAGTGATATATCGTTAACCAGCTTAATGTAGTTTGATTATAAAGATTTGGAAGAATGTAAGGGTGAATAAATTATGACAGAATTTTCATTCTCAAGTGAGCTACCATTTTTACTTTTAAGCTGTTTATGTTTGTCAAACAATAGTAATTTGACAAAATGAGTCCACTAAAATTTAAGTATATCAAATAAATGCATCAATAATTAATATATCTATATCTGACCCTGAATCACAAAACCAGTCTTAAGTAACATGGGAACATTTTAAGTAAAAGTCAAAAATATATTGTATGGGTCAAAATTATTGATTTTTCTTCAATGCCGAAAATCATTAGAATATTAAGTAAAATTTTGAAGATATTAAGTAAATTCCCTACCTTAAATAAATGAAGAGCTCTTTTCCAAAACACATTAAACGCCAAATTAAAAAAAATTAGATATTCATGCCATTTTGCTGTTTACTAAACCTATTCACTGCTCCATCAATGTTTCATGCCAAATCGCTATATTTCCTTGTTTAAAATTTACTGGAGGATGCAGTTTCTTTCCAAAACGCTAGAAGTCCCAAACCTGTTTTTAGCCTAAATGCCATATGTCCTCTCGGCCAATCAGAATTCGCTCGTTAGTGGAATTTGAATGTGTTATTTCTAAATGATTTGTTGTATGTGGTGGAATATATTGAAACATGATATTGAAAATATTTATTATATTTTACTATTTAGTTTGTTACTTTTTATTTTATTTGGCTGTTATTTATTTCAAGCATTTACATTTATTTTATTTATACAAATTTATAGTATGAGTCCCTGATGTCAAATGTTTCATGTTCTCTTGTTTGTTTGAATTTATAATTGACAATATTGTTGTTACATTTAACAATCATTGTTTAACATGTTCAGAATGAGCCAACAGACCATTTTACAGGATAAATTGAATATTAACAAAATGTATGGGTCTAGGTAAAAAAAAATGTCATTTTCATGAAAACTATTCAAATGGATTTATAGCGTTTTGGAAAAGAGCTCTTCATATAAAACTTTATTTTTTTGAGTGGATGTACTGCCACAGTGCCTCTTATTAACAACTTCAAAGGCAATTTTCTCAATATTTTAATTTTTTGCACTCTCAGAGCTCTGAGTTTTAAACAGTTGTATCTCAGCCAGATATTGTCCGATTCTAATTGATAATAAATGATTTTGCCAAGTGGTTGATGTCCTGAAGGCCAACTTATTTTGTTGACCTAAGGACAACATTTTTATACATAAAACCTAAACCCACACCAAACCACAACCATAACTTTTAGATATAGACTCTTCATATCTAAATATATCTAATAACTAAAAAAATCAGTTTTGGATTGTTGCAAAGTTGTTTTAAAGTAAACATGATAGAATACAATAGAGACATAAGATTACATAAACCATTGTTATGTATTGCCATAATAATAATAATACACTTTACATATTTACATTGAAAGGGTAATATATTGTATACAGCACTACATGCATACGGATATATATAGTACACAATAATACAAAATATGTGATCTAAAGTGTGCATGACTTAAACTTGATCAAAGCTGAAAGGCGATAAGATGAACGCAGTGTTTTGACTCACAGGAGCTCTTGTGGTCTCTTCTCCTGGGTCTCCTCTTAGTGACCGTACAGCGAGGGCTGGGGGGGTAGGAGGGCAGGGTGTTGTTGGGGAACTTGTTGGGGTACTGAGTCCCGCAGTTATAACTTTGAAAGCCGGATGTATTTGTCGAGCTTCCAGAGGTCACAGCTGGAGGAGAGAGAAAACTTTAAGACAACAGACAGACAGCAAACAAACAGTCTTGACTATAATGTTTAATACTATTTAAACAAAATACTATCTTACTGCACAATTCTGTACCTTCCATACTAATAGTATGTTAAACAATATGCATTAGGCAATTTCAAAATGTACTCTGTAACATTTACCTTGAATTTTCAATTACAAATGTAGCATTGGTATATACAGTATGTACAACACACAATGTAAATACTGTACATTATGCAAAGACACACATGACTGACTCACATCGGCAGTGTGACGGTGTTGGGGTGGTGTGACTCCAGGCTGAAGGGGTTTTCTGGAAGGGTGGAGGAGCAGTGATGTAGTTCTCGCTCGAATCCCACGGACGGTGACCGCTCTTCTGAACACGTACTGCAGATAACACACATGCACAAACACGCTTAGTGGACGAGATCTGCTAAACACAAGCTTATGTTTCAGCACTCACACATGTTCTGTGTGAGTAAGAATGAAACATTTTCATTGAGACTAATTATTGTTTGTGCTTCGTTCACTTCTTTATACACAACGCATGCCTATTTCCTCCATTTTCTCTTTCTTACATTTTCTGGCCAGCTGTAAAAGTGCTGACAGCAGTGGAGGAAGCATTTTAAGACTCTCTTTTAATAGTAACAAACACAGAGGATGAGAGACATTGTTTGGTGAGCTGAAACAAACACATCCTTCTATCACACGGCTCTGCTGCTAATCATGCTTAATTGAGCTCGTTAGAACATGCCACGCCCACCACAACATGCCATAACAATTAAGCCACACCCAACAAAATATACATCCAAAGCCACTACAGGGCAAGCCTGCAAGCTTTGGCCAAAAAAGCGGCTTCGTCGGAATGCAGAAAAGAAGACCAGATGCTACTTTTTTTTTGGGGGGGATGTCAATGGGTTTTGTAAGCATCTACGAGTTCTCCAATTGGAAGTATTACAGACCCTTCCATCTCCATATAATACAAGTATCTCTGATGCAACATTGTTTTATCATGCATAGTAAAGTGTGCACTTTGTATCAAATATCAAAAGTAAAACTTTAAAAACTTTAAGGGGGACGTCTGTTTTAATGTAAGTGCCAATAAATGAAATTATGATAATGTTGAGTTAAAATATATATTTTTTTTTCTGCGCCTAGGTTGTTGTTATACATCATAGTTTAAAGAGCATACAGGTCACATGACCAATTCTGGAATGTATAATCTGAGTGCATGGAAAATAATTACACATGTGAGATTATCGGAGACAGACTGAGACGCCCAGAGAGATGCAAAAGCCCGTGTTTATATTGCATTGCTAGAAAATCCAATGATACAGTTAGAATGCAGTTTTCTGGTGACAAAGCGAGCACTCTGATCTGACATACTCAACAAAATGTGTGTGTGTGCGTCCGCATGTTTGGACTTAAGTCTGTAGGGTAGGGGAAATCTTGCTTTTAGCTACTGCTTATTAAAATGACTCATGATACATGTTTAAAGTAGCCCAAAGCAGATTACAAAAAAACACTATAAACTCACTGTGGCACACATAAAGGTCAGAGATGAGAGAGAGAGAGAGAGAGAGAGAGAGAGAGAGAGAGAGAGAGAGAGAGAGAGAGAGAAAGAGAAAGAGAGAGAGTGTGTGTGAGAGAGAGGGAGAGACCAAGAGCGAGAGCGAGCGTGAGAGAGCGAGAGAGAGAGAGAGAGAGAGAGAGAGAGAGAGAGCGAGAGAGAGAGAGCGAGAGAGAGAGACAGACAGACAGGCAGACAGAGAGAGTGAGATAGAGAGATAGATAGATGGATGGATTGATGGATGGATGGATAGATGGAGAGAGAGAGAGAGAGAGAGAGAGACAGAGAAGAGAGAGAGAGCGTTTGTGAGAGAGAGAGAGAGAGAGAGAGAGAGAGACCAAGAGCGAGAGAGAGCGTGAGAGAGAGAGAGAGAGCGCGAGAGATAGATAGATAGAGAGAGAGAGAGAGAGAGAGAGAGAGAGAGTGAGAGAGAGAGAGCGCGAGAGAGATAGATAGATAGAGAGAGAGAGAGAGAGAGAGAGAGAGAGAGCAGCTGTGAACACAATTAATGTTTCATCGTGGTCTTGTGATGATTGTTATATCCAACACATTTTCACAATTGTATTAGGTCATCATTCCACGTGCACATCAAATATGTGCAGGTATTATCTACACATGTGTGTTTTACAGACATACCTGTATCGTGTACAGATACGCTGTGTTGAGAGGGCAGGATCTCTAGTTTGGTGAGTTCACAGGAGTTTGACAGGAGCTGTTGTGCCTCCATCAGTGAACAGTGCTCTGTACTCATGCCATCTATAGCTAAAAGAATATCGCCAACATGCAAAGCACCACACCTGAGAGATAGAGAGAGAGACGGAGAGAGAGAGAGAGAGAGAGACGGCAGGTGATAGACAGAGCAAGAGAGAGAGAGAGATAGCATGTGATAACAAGTGAGAAAGTCATTTATAAGTAGCAATGTTAGAAACAGGAGGTGAGTCAACAACTGGAAAGGTGTGAGGAGAAAGATTTATGTTGAAAAGAGATGGTACAGTGTTTTAACTGTTAAGACTGAAATATAGTGAGATTTAAAGTCTGAGACCACTGCTATTTCATTGCAAAAATGTCTAAGCATTTTTGTTTGTTTTAGTGAAAATATCAGATACAATTACTTGACAAGAAAGATGACCTAAGATATTTGGTCTTGTTTTATTAAAAATTATATAAGAATGTAAGTACGTTTATGGTAAAAAAAGAGAAAATTGGTAAAAAGTACCTAATTCAAATGTATTTTTCTCACCCCATGGGGAGATTTTTCTGATTGTTTTTAACAGAAACGTACTTAATTCTTATATTATTTTTCATAAAACAAGACCAAATATCTTAAGTCACTTTTCTTGTCACGTAGTTGTAGTTTTGATTTAAGAATGTTTAGATATTTGTACTACAAAAGACAAAGACACTTAGTAAGATTATCTTTTTTTGCAGTTCTATATATAAACTTGACAAAATTTAAGGTTTATATGACATTCAATCTGGCTCGATGTGATCTTGAACAAAACCTGATGATATTATCATATTATCCGCCATGATTATTTATAGTTTCAAAAGCCTAAACTAGTTTAGACATACAATATTTCAATTTGAACTAGGAACGGATACAATTTTAACATTAAAATTATGAATCGCCTGTCAAAACATCGATTAATTATTATAGATGAAGTATCATAACTCTTCCGCTTTTTTCTTTCTCACTTTTTACAGGTACGTCTATGACAACTGTTGTCAAATCAAAAGAAATTCTCTTGGTGATCATGTGTGCCGGTGTGTGTACTCACCTGTCGGCAATACTAGCAGCTTTGATCTTCTGGACTGTAATGACTTGTTTGTTCCTGTAGAGGGAGGAAGTGAGACTGAGTCCCAGCACTGAGCCTGTGGTGCGAGAGATCTCCACCTGCAGCGGTCCAGAAGACTTCTGCACTGAATCTGACAACAGGTGAAAGAAATCGTGACATGCAGAAGAAAAAAGACAACAACGGGATGAGAAAACAGTTTGTAGAAATGATTACGTTCAGTCGAAAAAAGGAAATTCTTCCAAAGTTCAAAGATCTCTTGTTACTGAGAAGTTGCTATTTCATAGACTTTAGTTTTTTATTTTAGTGTAAACTCTCAGGTGTTTCTCCTCAAATTGCTTGCTTCTAGAAGAATTAAAATAACGTAGTGAGACACGTTTAGATTTGATCTTATGAGCTTGGTATCCCAGCCAACCTGAGTACATGAGATCTCTTTTTGCAGTATACACACGTGATAGATTATTAAAGGATTTTTTTTAAAGACGACAGTAAAGGCAGTATTAAAGATTTGTTTTGATTTGTCACTTTTTCTAAATTCCAGAAACAGGGAAAAAACATGTTGATGTTGACAGAGAAAGAGAACTACAAAATGAATGTGGACAACATCTTTGGGAAGGATGATTTTAAAGGGAATATTTGCGTAAATATTTAGAGACATTTATATTTGATCCTATGAGATGGCCATGACATTTCTAAGGAAAAACAAAGTTAAAATTATTTAAGACTTATTTCTTATTTTGTTTTATCCCTAGGAGAAAAAAACATATAGTGATCTCATTATTGATTTGTAAACCTTGTCACAGATGTATTTTTTAACAGAAACACATTTTTATAAACAGACCTATAAAAAGAATGCGGACAACATATCTTGCATTAGTAAATCTGACACACTTTTGATCTTTTGACCTTGGTATGTTGGCAAATCTGAGCACAGACATGAGAATTATACTGGAGACGTAAATTGGATTATTCAAGCATATAAAAACAAACAAAAAAGTCATCTTTACGATTCGTCTTTCCTGCGAGACTCGAGCGGGGAAAACAGTGCGTTTCTGGTCTAATTAAAGCCTCGTGAGAGTCTGTGTGCAAACGAGCATGCTGAAGTGTGTCTGCATGCACGTGCGCGTCTGCGTGTTTGTTCACCCATGACGGCGATGTCGTATTCGATGAGGAAGAAAGCCTTGTGGCCGCTCTGCATGATCAGGGTCAGAGCGTCAGCATGTTTCTGTCTGTTCAGAGCCACTCCGTTCACGCTCAACACGCGGTCGCCGGCGCGCAGGGTTCCCTCCCTGATGAAGAGACAGACGGAGAGACCGGAAGATGAAGTGAGACACTGGATATAACCAATGTAGATAAACGTTGTGTTGCATGAGCGAAAATGCTTGTTTTTAATCATAAAGGAGATTTCATGGCCAAAATATTCCAGAAGAAAATGTTTTGCTCAAAAGATTTGATGATTCTTTTATGAATCAATTTAGTCTCAGATGTATCTCCTAAAATGACAAATGAGACTGAATGAGAAACACGCAATACCGAATGCTTTCACGGTCACACCAGATGTCACAAAAACAAAGCAATGTCTAAATAAACACCCACAAAGACGTCACATCAGGACAGATATACACAGGCGAAAAGAAACTGAGAGAGTCGAAACTAAGCATTTTTGCTTCCATCCCCGACTGTCTGGCATAAGAATCACGCGGAAGTGAGTCATGATCTCACCTGTCTGCAGGTCCTCCGGGCCTGACGTAGGTCACCACTAGAGGTCGAGCCTTATGCCAGTCCTCATGAAACCCCCCTGAAAACATGTAAAACACACACCTGACATGCCAAGCTGATCGCTTGAGTCATAACACACATCTCACACGCACACAAAAACGCACATTACCTTCTGGTCTGCGCAAACACACATTCATGCTTTGAATGACATTCGGAAAAATGTAAGACATATTCAAGACAAGGTAAATGCTGTGATTAACAACAGGAATTCTGTTTAATTTCACTGTATATGAGTTATTGTTCATTTGCAAACTGAAGAGAGTCAGAATTATTGTCGAATGTGTAGCACATTACAGATGATGTCAACTGGTCTTAAAGGGATAGTTCACAGAAAAAATAAATAAATTCTGTCACCATTAACCTTTTTTGAAGATAGCTGGTAACCGAACAGCACCGGTACCCAATCACTTCTATTGTACGGACACAAAACCAATGCCACAGAATGTGTGCCGGTTAACGACATTCTTCAAAATATCTTCTTTTGCGTTCCGCAGATGAACGAAAGTCATACAGGTTTCAAACGACAAGAGGATGAGTCATTTATATCAGCATTTTTATTTGTGAATAAGCTTTAACTTGGCTTTGAGTGAAGTCCCCATGAAATCAAACTAAATGTGACTTTGATGTGAATATTTTAGTCTTAAGGGTACCGTGCCTATAAAACGTTTTAGAGTCATTTGTTAATTGTGAAAGCAGACACATTGATGATTCAGTACCTCTCAGGACGAAACCAAAGCTGTTACCCTCTTTCTCTACACACACTTCAATGGTCTTGGAGATCACACTGCATGAATTACTGGGAGCTAAAACACACAAACAAAAGTCTGTGTTACTGCGACAGGAGCCTGAAAAAGACAAATACTTCAAACATGCATGCTTGTTAGTTAAATGCTAAACAGTATTTACAATGCAATCTCTTTTCTCTTTGACAGCAGTTTGAAGTTTTATCTGCACTCTATTATTATTCCTGCCTGAACATTCCTCTTCAACAAAATTAGACTTAAACAGTTTCAAACAAATGAAAAAATATGAAATCACAACTAATAATATCTCCTCATTAATCAAAAACATTTACTCATTTATTTTTTAATGAAAACTTAAAAAACGCATTAATCAAAAAGTGCAGCTGTAATGCGTCAGAGGAGAACTGGCCCTCCTGGCAGAGTCTGGTTTGTGCCATCGTACCAAGAAAACAAAATCTAAGTGTGGATGTATATGAACTTGAATCTGAATTGTGTGTGTAGGTTTGTATCATTCTTAGTGTCCATGAGAACGATAAAAAACCTGATACATAAACATTGTGTTAAAAAGGGTTATTAATAATTATCGAAAATGAAATGATGCTCATTTGAAAATGTAAAAATGTAAAAAGGTTTGTGAACGGTTTTGGGGTAAAGTGGGGGTAACGGGATAGAATATACAGTTTGTATTGTATAAAAGTCATCATATCTTACATCCTCACAATGTATAGAAACCTAACAAGCGTGTGTGTGTGTGTGTGTCTGTGTGTCCGTACCGAACGGAGGAAGCTCATATTCAACCTCCAGCACCACACGCTCGCCGATGTTCTTCAGCATGCTGATGATCTCATCGTGTCTCAGTTTGGACAGGTTTATCCCGTTGACTGATTTTATGTAGTCACCAACATTGAGCTGGTCACTCCTACCAAACACACAAACAGATATAGAAAAGACCTTTATAAACTAAACAAAATGTTTGTGTTTTGCCACAGTGTAATATATAAATATTGTGCGTTCATTTATTACTAAACATAATAGAAGCAAGCAGTTAGAAATCTAGCAATAGAAAGGTGTGGCAGCTTTATTCGGTGTAGCAGGTACCTAGTTTGTGTACGTGTATGTGAGCACATGTGTGTGTGTGTGTGTGTGTTTGTGTGCGTGATGTAAGCAGAGCTGACTCCTCGTGTAGTGTTGTAGAATCTAATTTAAGCTGCTTCTGCCAGCCAGCAGTCAGATTTTTGCCTGTAAGCATCATGTTAACTGTGAATACACAGCGAACAACACAGACTCAGAAGCAACACGATGGCAACACACAAGTAGGTAATTTACATGAGCATATAACTAAAGGCAAAACGGAATATTTAAACACACTTTTGTGAGTAGAGTTTAACAACATTAATACACCTCACACCTCTTCACCTGGACTTGAGTTTGTATGAAATATGAGGACTGCGGAACAACATGAAGCAAAAACTCAAATGCTGTATGATGTATAAAACGATACATGATACTATGACACACGACAGATATGTGTATTTTTTTATACAGTCGGTGGTTAATAGGACATTCCCAACCCTGTGTAGGAGGACAGGACTTGATGACATCCATCTGGGATGAACAGACTTGTTATTTGTTGTTCTGATATGAAGGGTAGTTTGATTTTGTCCACTTATCAATGTCTGCATTTCTTCTCACACTAACATGAACACTATCTTACACGATCTTTCCTGGAGATGCCTACAGGTCAACTTGACCATTCAACTGTAATATCCCTCATCTGTGTGTGTCTGTGTGTGTATGTGACAAAGAGATAGAGAGACAGAGGGGGAGAGAGAGAGCGGTCACGTTAAGACCTCATCCTCTTGTCACACATTAAGATGCTGATGTGATGCAGCATCCCGCATCCTCAGGTGACACACACACACACACACAGCAGCAGCAAACAACCTTTCACACAAAAACCTCCAAAAACACACGACATGCTAAGAATCTGGTATCATAACACACTTCAATTGGACAGACCTACAAAATGTTTCCATATCCAAATATTATAAGCATTCTGTCACGCCAGGCTAATAGCATAGATGACTCATGAGGAAGAAATCATTAATAAATCTCGTAAATATCTTAACTAGTGAAAGCAAAGAGATAGAAAAGACCCCAATAATCTCACATGATTGTATTCCAGAAAGTCTCAAACTGTGATCAGGTTGCGTAAGATACCACAGTTCCCATTAAATAAACAGTCTTAAGTGCAATTAAAAGTGTGAAATTTCAATATGTTTTAATCATTACGTCACATTGAGAAATGAAAGAGCAATCTCTTAAGTCACCAGTAAGCGGATGTGTGTGTGTTCACTTTTCTCACCGGGCTGCGAGACCTCCGGGTCTCAGGTTTGACACTTTCGGCTTGCCGTCCTTGTCACATCCTCCGGAGATGGTGAGGCCGAGACTACTGCCCTCTTTTTTAATCAGTTCAACAGTCGTCACACCTCTCTGTTCATCTGTGTACACACAAAACGCACAACACAAGCGTCAGAACATTGACTATACAGCAGGTAACTCAACCCCCGGCCTCTAGGAGGACTTGTGAAACATTTCCTGAAAGACAGATGGTAGTAGAACAACAATAGCAGACTGTTTTCGAGGATACATTACCAATTATTTATATATTTATTTATAACTATAGTATAAAGAACTTCAATTTTTTGACCTATTAAAGCTATTCTGTATGCCCATTCCATTCTTGTCTGTTGAATAACAACAAAAACACACTTCAGGGGTGGCCCAAAGACAAACAACAGTAATGTAATAGACTGAGAATGCCAAGACGCATACAAGTTGTGATTAAAATAACATTAATTTTCAAACTGTTCCCATAATACATGTTAAAACATTAGTAGTGTGTTAAATATTTTATTCGCATAATGAACTTGGTTTTCTTGTTTATGGGAACACGATGCGATAATCACAAGCCACGTCCAAGTAATGTCAAAATCTTGAAATCTGGGACAAATTTTTTCTACAAATATAAAAGTATCAATATATTTTTTGGTCATTCAAGTTTAATACACAAAAACAATGAATGGATTTTGAATTGGTAGAGCATTGCTGTAGCAACAAGAAGGTCATGGGGTTGAAGCCCCAAAAAAATTGCATATTCAGATCTCTTAGGTGGAGGATCGAAAAAGTAGTATAGACAAAAAAAGAGATCTGCATCCCATTATTTTCCCTTTATGTTAAATTTGGCAACATCTCTATTAGATCGTTTTTGATCCAAGACATTTAAAATTTTACCTTAAATAAAAGCATGCAGGATTTTTTCCATTATATTTTTATTCCCATAAAGACACATATTAATATTAAGGGAACCGCTTGAATGCACCATAAAACACTATTGATAAAAGCATCTGCCAAATAAATAAATGTATTGTAAATGTTGTCTTCTAAATCATGGGGTTCTCAATCTTTTTGACTCCAAGGCCCCCCTAGTTTTATTAAACAATTTTCAAAGGTCCCTCCTCCATCATAAAATTTACCCAATAATATATTTTAGAGCTTGTCATTAACTGGAAGAAATGAATATTCATTATAAAAATTGCCAAATAATAAGACAAATATTGGTTTTCATATATTTCTTTATGTATTTTAATGCTTATTTTGTCTAATTATAGTCATCTTGAGGCCCCCTTAGAGGTCTGATGGGGCCCCCTTGTAGGCCACGGCCCCCTGTTGTGTACTTTTGCTCTAAATGATCCCAATTGTACAAAAAATCCTTATAAAAAAATTAACATAAAAAATAATAATAAGGGCATCCGTACGAAAGCACACGCGTCCAGAATAAATATTAATCATGTTTTAATCTCTTTGAACAGGTTTAGATAAAAGTGTCTGATAAATGATTAAATGTGAATTAATTAGTTACATCATGACGACAGAATTATAACAAGAATGATTTCATAAGCCTTACTGATATATTTTCCATATCGCTTTCATAGCAGCTGTTATTCTCGACAGCATTCGATATTGAGTGTTTGTGTGGTCAAATGAACTGATATCCTCTTCACAAGACCAAAGGATAAAATGTAAAGAGAAAGAGCGATTGAGGGGATATAGCAGCAGTCTAATGAAATCAAATATCAGCATTATCACAGATGAACGGTCTCTTCAGCTTAAGCTACGAAACTCAGCTGAGGCACGCAGAACTCTTAAAGGGACAGTATACCAGAAAGTCAAAATCATCTATCCTCATGCAGTCACCGTGGTTACAAACCTGACGACTTTCTATGAACCGTAGAACACGAAAGGTCAACTAAGGAAAATATCCTGAATACTTTGAAATATTTGTGATGTAATGCAAGTCAATTGGGCAATAACAGCAGGAGATTCTCTCCGCTGATGACCTACCGGCGAGACTGCACCTCTTGGAGAGGCCGTCACTCGCAGCCGAGTCTTTTTTTTCCTTGGTGTATGGGCCATCATCTGAAACAGACAGGAAATTGTTAAATAACTCACTTTTTATACAGCGCACACCTAGCCACCGTACAGGTTACATATGACTCCAGAACCCCATCAGATGGGACCGGTCATCTTCGTCTCAAATGCTGTTTCAGGTTGACCGGACAGATCAACTGGAGCAACACAATGATGACGGCTCGAGACTTCATGCCTTTTGGTGGGTTTGACAATCTACGTCTGAATCGTACATTGTTTCCTCCTACGCAAAGTTCGGGCTTTTGGTGTCCAGTTATTCACAATAAAACAAGGATTTAAATCTGCCATTAAACACTTAATATACATTACTTATATAATCCATTTTGTTCTGTGCATTTTTTCAGACTATGACCTGATTGTTCACTTTGTCAGTTTATGTTTTCTAGTAACTGAATCAATACGGTACCCGCCAGCCAATAAATAAATTAAGGTCAACAGACCTCAGTGCGGTATATCCTCCGGAGTGCTAACAAGCCATAAAATCTCTGTTGGTCGGCGATGGTTCAGCTGTTCTTTAGGTCAAAAGGCTTCACAAACCAATAAACCGCCAGACCGTTTGTTTGAGGTCAAAGGCTCAAAACATCAAAACTCTACTTTAGTGCTTGAGACCCAGACCTTCCAGATTCTAGGCAAGAGAGAAATAGACGAAGCCATGTCTCTGAAACTCACCGTAGAGTAAAAGTGTCATTACAGGCCATGTTAACTCATTTCCAAGTCTATTAAAACTCTGAAAGTAATTTGGAGCAGCGGCCCTGCTTGTGTTGACACCAATCCTGATGTAGGTTAAACGGATGATGTTCTAACAATGCAAATGGAAGCTCAGGGTCTATTTTCAGAGACAGGCTTTTATTTTTAGAGGCCACGGAGGCCCCAGTTGTCACACATTTCTGAGAGCTGAACACCAGCGACAATTGAGGGAATCTTCGGGGGAAATGACAATATTAATGATTTGATCATAATGATTTTAATAAGCTTAGAGCATGGGAAGCAATTTCACATATATATTATAAAGAACGACCACGTACTTTAAGTGATAGTTCACCCAAAACAGACAAGTTCTGTCATTTACTCATCCTCTTGTCATTTCAAATCCGTTTGGCTTTCTTTCTTCCTCACAAAGGAAGATATTTTGTTATAAGAATGTTGTTAACCGGCACCCATTCACTTGCATTGGTTTTGTCTCGACACAGTAGAAGTGAATTGAAGTGAATCGAACTACCGGCGCTGTTTCTGTCACATCACAGGTCTGAAATGACAAGAGGGTGAGTAATCGATGACAGCATTTTCATATCCGGGCGAACTAACACTTTCAACAACCGTTTTCTGGATGTGCACCATGGTGTAAATGGTAAGTAAATAAAAATAATATGTGAAAAACAGTTATCAGCTACCATGTAAATGTACAATGTTAACCAACCCTCACACCATTTACACTCATGTCAAACTAATTTTGATTTCACATCTGTGTGTAGTCAGGATACAACCAATTGGCTCACAAGCAATTGCACCTCCATATGGATATATTTATATATTAATGAACAAAAAACGTGACTCACCACTGTTGTTGCGACCCTCTTTCCTCAAGCCACAAAGCATCATGGGAATGTCACGATTCCATTCTGCCACACGCCAGTTAATGAACCGACTAAAACTGACGAAACTACCTTTGCTAAAACGCACAAGTGGAAATGAACATAATCACCTATTTAATTATACCGGCGTCTGTAACTTGAGGTAGCTACCTTGGAGCTTCCCTTAAAGGAAAAGTGTGCAAAATATTTTTTTTATGTGGAACGAAAGGGGTGGATCCATTCAGCTTGGCATAAGGCAAAACTCCAACTTAGACACTTTGAGATAATGCTATTAAATCCATAAAGACTCCATGACACAGAATGTCCAAGTTCTTACGAATCTGCGGATTCCCTACAACAACATCACATGTGGCTGAATAAAACTGTGTGTGTCTGTCCCACAGGATTTTCCCAGTGGATATTCCAGTGTCAGTCCAATTTCCTGTTACCAATCGACATAACGTGGTCCTTTCTTCTTTCAGACGCCAACTGACAATCCGAACATGCAACTAGTCTCCATTGAACAGATGAGAGCTTCAGTCCTGTGTCTGCAGCATCAGAAGAAGCAGATGGTAGTTTATCCAGCTATGACAGCACTGCAGTGTGGGAATGTACCCGAACGCTTCAGTGCTTTACAGAGATCCGCCCCAGACAGCAAAGCCACACACCAGACTCACATTTCTCTTCTCCTCCCTCCTTTCTAACACTCACTGTACCATCTCACTGTTCAGATGTGCTCTTCCTTCATGCACGGATCTATTCATCGTTCACGCGCTCTGTGCTTAGGAGTATATTTTTACCAGCCGGCTTGTGAGCGCAAATTATAACCCCCCAGATACAAACTCTCTCACTACTGTATCGACCCCACGTGCCTCGCTCAAATCACTTACTCCTCCCTCTCTCTCTCTCTCCCTCACATACACACACACACAATTGCATGAGCAATCTATATTTTATGATCATTGATTCATTTTGGTGAGCAGTAATGTTATAAGCAGGATAATGTTAAGTCAGCCACTAGCTTCCGTAAAACAAAACCCCTCACATTGATGTGTCGATTTATTTTTAGATAATAATCAGACTGTACATTATCCCTTTCTTAAAAGCATTTTAAAATCTTTAGCATGAGCTTCAACATCTGAATGATCCCGTTAGCTTGTTTAAGCCTTTGCGTTTATTGTGCACAACATGGGAGTAATAAACTTAACTGGATGTGGAAGTGAGCGACAAAGAGACCATGAGAGCCTGTCGATGAACAACTGCTCTCAAGTTTCCTTTTTAGGGTCGGTGGGATATTTCATTTGACAGCTGCATTTTATGTGTAGGAGACAACGAACAACTGTTTTCTTTCCTTTAACACACTGCAAACACATTTCTTTATATGGCATAAATATGCGCTACTCCTTTAAACAGCATACATTATATCAGACAACATATCTATGATTCTGCAATATCGACTATTGTAAAGCTGATTATGATAGTAGTGACATGATCATGGATTTACTAACAACCACAGATTAATACAATTATTTTAAATTCATTACAACTCCACTCTTCTGTCCTAATAGAGATGTTATTTCCTTACACTTTTTTTAGAAATGCTAATAAAAGCTCTAAAATGTAGTAGACAACTCCATTATTTATAGGTTTTTAGGTAAAATTATGTTTTTGTTTCATTCTATGAACTGCTGACAACATTTCCTCAAATGTCCAAATATCGTTTTAATTCACATTTATCTCTGGAGAACTAAAGCTGCACAATCTGCAAGCGCAAGTAATTCTGAATCCATACTGCCCCCGTGTGGCTGAAAGTTAGTTGTGCGGGCCAGCTGATACATGACAACTAATTGTATTTTCAATTTGAAGTCCTGAATTCATACTGTATAGTGAAAAGAATATATAAACTTATAGACCACTTCGTAAGACATAAACAGTGGTCGAGAGGCACATCCGGTTCAGTTTTTTTAATCATACATTTACACTAAAATCTTAAAGATATCTGTTTAACATTTTGATTTGGTCATAAATGTTCTATTGATCGTATTTTGTTCAAACGTTTGTGTATTGTTAAAAAACTGAAATAGAAAGTTCTTCTGGACCGGCGTTGCTAACGTTTTCCGAAGTGGTCTATAGAAAATATTGCACGGACACACAATCATTAGCCGTCCCTGCAGAACCCACTACGATACATAAAGTTGAGCCTTTACACCTGCACAAACACACCTACAAGCTTTCATAAACCTGAAGGTCCCTCACCTTATGCACACATCATCTATATGCTCTGCCACTTCTTACCTTTAACTCTTCCTCTGATGACTCCCATCCGACACCGCAGTGAAAACGAAAACATTCTCCTATTGCCTTTCACCCCTCCGAGAATAAGTCCCTTCTTCAGGCCCCCCCACGCAGGGAGCCCCTCTGGCAGCAGTTTGGGATTTAATGTACAACTTACACGCCACATGCTCCTTCGTTCAGTCTCCTCTGGTCCGTATAACAGGGATCCTCACTAAAGCTTTGTTTTGTCCGATATGACCCGTCTCTGGTGTCTCGTCATCTTCTACCTCTTCTCCTCCTCCATTCTCTCTCCCCACTCTTGCAAAGCTGCCTGTTCATTATCTTTTGGCTGCCTAGAGAGTGCAGATCAGAGAGTTTTTATTTTAATAAATAAGATAAAACATTTCACACAGACTCATAACATGATCCTTTAAAGGAATAACACATTCAGATGGATATACAGTGCTAAAAAGGTCTGGTATCGTGATTGGGGTGTGTTTGTTTTACCTTCAGCTATGTTACAAAGATGAAAGTGTCATAATGTGGAAACACTGATAACTGCTTTACTGTCAGGACATGAATGGAAAATATCATTAGCTTACAATAAAAACAACAGTCAACAGAATGTAATGATTGGAGCACTAACATATGCAAGTGTTTGTGTGTGTGTGTAGGATGCATAGATTGAACAGATGGAGTGATGCTGCCTGCTACAGAGATACAGGCTGCCTGAACCACAGGAGAGTATTTTCAGACACAACACACTTACAATGATCTGGAACCATATTTGTCGATTTTTAATGCAATTAATACATGAAATTATCTGTTAGTACTAATGTTATTTAAATTAATGTAATGCATATTGTTGCTACTGCCACTGACTTGAACTACGAAACAAAAGTCAAGTCATTACGGAGTCTAAACTTACCTTTCTACGTCACTGAATTGCTTTAAAAAAATGAAATAGTATTTTTATTCACTATAAATTGAGCCCTGCTCACTTTAATTATTTTCTGGGCGTTTCGACCTCATGCACAAAACAAAACTCTACACAAAACAAATTCAAACAGGGAATTCTTCGACGCGTGTGTCAAACAGGGGGGTCTTGCTGCAGACGATGCACTAAAGTTGACATAACTAGGCTCAGGCAGTTGTCAGACATATAACCTGTTAAAAAACGAACCCTTTAACCAAGACTCGAACCTCGGTTGAAAGTACGATGGTCAAGAGCAATAGCCACTCCCCACCCTAACACACTTAAACACGCACCCTAATAAACAAACAACTTCCAAATGCGTCACCGATTGTCTAAATCATTGTTACAGAGGTGATTTAGGGCAACTCGCGCAAATGACCACTAGGTGTCGCCGCGGTGACGCGTGTCGGATTGTTCCGAAGCCTCCAAACGATAAAGAAAAACGGGGTTATGCTTACCAAATTTAAACCGATGAATATGATACTTAAACAATATTACCAGTCTTTTACAAATTAAGAAAAATCCTGACATAACATCTTCGTGCATTGACAATGGCAAAAAATAAGCGGTACAGTTTCTATTTGCAACAAACAAAAGGAACAATGTACATATATGTCTTTTTTACTTTGCAGGTTAAAATGTGTGCAATATTTTAAAAGAGACAACCTAACCTTTTTCCTATCAGTTGATCCAACAAATCTAGACCAATATCAAGTAACATTTGGTTTACTAATAATTTCTTTGTGCAAAAGAGAAAGTATTGCTTTATTACAAGTTTTCCGCTCCGAGAAACAATTTTTACCAAAAAAAAGTGTCAGCTGGATTAGTTTTGTTTAATTTACAAAAAAACACGGTTGCGTGATGACGTCAGACTCGAAACACCAAGGATTTAGAGCCGAGAGCAGCCTGTCATTTGGGTGACGCGAATCACTGATGATCTTCCTGGTTTATCACAATTACCGTATTTATAATCATATCTATGTTTAAAATACTTTCCAGAATAAATTGTAGAATATCGTACTTCATTATTACACCATGTTATACGTACTGAAACATACAGTAACTATAGTAAATTGATCAACTTAAGTATATACTGTAGTTTATTTTACTTTTTTACTTTAATAAATACTGGTATTTTCCTATACTGCCATTAGATTCCATGTGGGTGCAAATGATTTGAGCAAAGCCCTATTACGTCATGTCACATGAATCTCGGCAGTAACACAAAACACTTCCGCTTTGTTGTTACCAAGCAACGCCCACCGTTGAAATCTGCGTCATTCTATCTAAAGAGTTTTTTTTACTGGTGCAGACATTGTTGTTATTAATACAATTTTACATCGTATACTACTGAGGTATACAAAATAATGAATTGATTTACCTGTAAGCCCAAGCAGACACGCTTAACGAAAACGAAACTAACTTGCACTTTTTACGCCAGCACTTCCCCGAAGTGAAGTTTGTATCGTTTCTAAAATACAACGTGTCATTGTGACGGTATCTACAAAAAAAACAGTCGCCTATTTGTTCAGTTACTTTGCATATTTTCACTTTCACCTATTTCAAATTGTTCACGAAACCAAACGATCACACGATTAGGTAATTCAAGAGGAAGCTATAACAATATAAGGAACCATTACACATTCATTTGCCAAAATGGAGAAACCAGTCGCTGGGTAAGAGATATCGCGCTGTGAATATATACATGGTGCTTCAAAAATGCACTAACTAAACTTTTTTGTCAACTTTCTTTGAAAGCAACTATGGCACCGTCAATCCAGTGTATGGAGCAGCAGGTAAGAATTTGCGATGTGGCCAAGCTGTTCGCGGATGGCAGAAACGATTCCTTTATAACGTAGATGCTTAAAAAAACATTTTGCATCGTTTCTTTATAAGGTCCAAGCTACGACAATTTCATTGTAATATCACTGTAACTTCCGTATTGCACCACATGCAAAAGGTCTGTAGCATAGGCCTACTGTATTATTTACTATAGTAGAAAGTGTTACAATAGTTTCAAGTATACAACTAATACTACTATAGGCTATATACAGTTTAGCATGTCACTAGTTTGTGCTACATATCAGTTTACTACAGTTTAAAGTGCTACAATAGTTCTTTTCATGTGAAATTGTACATTTTAGCAACCATGTATCTAGTGTATCTTTGTCAATTTGTAACACAATTCTCCTTTACAAGAGATTTTCTACGACAATAGTGCTTTATTCCTCTCTTCTCAAAAATCATGTAAACATCTGTCCGGGCTTGTCTTATTTCCTAATGTGTTCGGCTCTTTAATTAGTTTAGACTGCATAGTGTTCAACCCACGCTCTTCCCCACACCACATTTCAACCAGATTTTACATGCTACTCAACTTCGTCTGTGGTATGAAATCTGCTTCACACTGTGCTTGAAAAACTTTCCCACACTTTGTTTCATCATTTCCTGTTGTTTGAAGATACGAATTCTTGAAGTGTTACTGTCCTTCTGCATTGCACACACTTTGATTTCCATGGTAAATTTTCACAATACTTTATAGTTACCATGAAGTCCCTTCTAATGTGGTTTAACTGCAGTGATCATATTAAAATATGGTATTTATACCATAGTAAAACCATAGCAAACCAAAGGTTACCATCGTCTTTCTACAGGAGTTTACTCGTAGTTGATTTACTATAGCAGTACTATTATAGTTCAACCATGATATTTGTTGTAAAACATTGGTAATACAAATGGTAATTGAGCTATTAAAAGAAGGGTTGTTACAATTTTACATTAGGAAAATCATAGTTTTCGTACGGCATGTTACGGTATTGCTTTCACTGTTATTATAAGAATATTCAATTACAAACATTCCTAGGATTATCTGGAACTCTCTCTCTCTCTCTCTCTCTCTATCTCTATCTCTCTTTCTCTAGTAATGCTGGTCATGACTTGTTTCATGAAAAAAGACCTTTCTGTATAAACCCAACCCTCGTTGTTCAATAGCAGCAGCTCTCATATGTCACCCATATGTTTGTACTTCAGTACATACAGTGAACAGACTCACTCCACACCAGAAAACACAGCTATTGGATTCTTATTCAACGACATTAGTTTAAACTTTAAACTCTTGGGATTGTTTGCTTTTCAAGAGAAATAAATTTTGTTGCTCATTTGAGTTTTTTGTTGCTCGAGCTGTCTGAACAGCTGAATACCAATAATAACTGCCTACACTAACGCTATTTATATTGAACTATTTGTGTTTTCTTGTTTAACTGATTCTAAATGGAAAAGTTTTGTTTTTTGTATTAAAACCGTAAATCAGGTTAGATATCGCAATAAATAATACAGCAAGTAAATATATTTGTATAGTATCAATATCCAAAAGATCAATATCCAAAAATCCACGACGAGGCGTAATAAAAAAAACTGTTTTTTAATAACAAATCCAGAAATGAAAGAACCACACGACATCAGAAATGCACGTAACCTAAACAATAGCGGACAATGAACTAAAGGGACAGAAAGGGTTAAATGCATAGGGGAACAGAATCAGGTAATGAGAATCAGGTGAGGAACTAATGCACTAATAAGGACATCAGAAAACAGAAGACAAAACCATAACAAAACAGAATATAACCCCTGACAATCGTATGCATATGTGTTTAATTGTGCAGAGCCATTCACAACAACAGAAACAAAATTATAGTTTATGAGTGGTTGATAAACTGTATTGTTTTCTGTGGTGTCATTTGTGATGCAAAAGCATGAGAAGACTGAACTTCTCGGTTTGTTTGTATTTCATTTAGCAATGTCGACCGCACCTTCCGCACCCCCTGCGAGCATGTTCGACACAGTCCCGGGATATGAGGGAACCTTGGCCGGTGGCGGTGGTAAGAAGCATCAGTTTTGGATATAATATCCTCAGACTCAGATAATATTCAGAGCTCTTAATCTCATCTCAAGCTCTTCTGTGAATGATCTGCTCGTGGGTACTAGTTGTGTTATTAATGTGTCTCTTAAAACAGGTGGGTATCTTCCACCACCAATGCCAACTGTACCGATGCCTATGCCCGAAGCCCCAAGTCAGCCAGACTGGCAGTGAGTTTCTCTATGCTGTCATTAAAGACTTTTAACTACGGGTGTCAAACGAAAAAATCGCGATTAATCGCATCCAGATTAAAAGTGTTTACATGATATACATCTGCGTACTGTGCATATTCATTTGTATTTATTAAAACATACACATAAACGTACACATATACATATTTAGGAAATACTAACATGTATTTATTAACCAATAATTTACATTACATATGAGTGTTTATTCATTTTTCTATTTTATGTTTTTCGTAAATATAAGCATGTATGTTGTTATAAATACAAAATTAATATGCACAGTACACAGACATATATTTTGTAAACACTTTTATTCTGAATGCGATTAATCGCAATTAACTGTTGACAACCCTCCTTTTACACAACTTGACACTCTTTTTTTGCATAAGACAGTACAATATAAAACATAAAGTCGACCCTTTAGAAACATTGACAGAACAACAAAGAATGAACAATAACAACAAAAAATCCAAACCACAAGTAAACTGCACTACAACCTGGTTTGAGTTACTTGGACATCTAACTATGGAGGTTGCCTCTAGGAGCCAGATTAGATAATATAGTTCTAGACGCAGTCAAAAAACCATGTGTTGGTCAAAGATCATCCATATATTGATTTTTCTCTCCTTTGTTACAGAATTCCTTCCCTCTCAGAGGACAGAGCTCAGGCGGCTTTCAGAACATACGTCTCAAGAAAGTGTTGCTATAGTTCCGCTCCTGTCGATGAAGGAGTTACAACCAGCATGGAAACGTTTAATACCTACAGGGTGAGACCTTGTCATTATGAATGCAAATCGATGTTTTTCAAAAAACTTTACAAAGCCATTTTCACACATAGAACTAGAGTTGAAGCAAGACTTGGTAGTGATAAGCAGATGTCTGTTTTGCTCTTTATCTGTTCTCAGTATCGTTTGGAGACGTTCACAGAGTCCAGAACATCTGAATGGAGCAATGAGCCATACACAGGTACTCAATAAAATTGCGTCATTCACCAATCGTTGAAGCTTTTACTTAAAGGAATAGTTCACACAAACTAACACTATCATTTATCTTTGAAAAATAACCTCTGTGCTTCATGAAAAGAAGAAGAGTTCAAAAGACCTGAAGCTGGAGTGAATGATGACAGATATTTGACTTGAGCTTCTTCTGTGGTGACGCCTGTCATCTTGCTAAACAGGAATTCTGTACTAGGGATGCAGCGATTACCGAGATTCACTATTAACCGTGCTTAACAACGTCAAGGTTAATTAATCGTAAAGGCTCCGTCACATCGCTTGTTTATGTTGCACCTTACCCCTACTTGCTCCCCGGGCGCTCCAGTGATAGCTGACCATTGCTCCGGGTGTACGTGTGTTCACTACTCTCTGGATGGGTTAAAAGCAGAGGTCACATTTCGGTTACGGGTCACCATATCTGACTAACAGGTCACTTTCACTAAATACTTTAAATAACTTAAATACTTAAAAATAATATGAGATAAGAAATGTGTCATTTGAAAAAATTCCCCACCTTTAGCTGGGCATATTTACACTACAAGCCTTGTCAGTGATCTACGCGGGCAAAAAACAAAGAAAAATAAACTTTCAGCTGTCCAGTAGCTCAGTGGTAAGAGCATTGCGTTAACAATGCAAGGTTGTGGGTTTGATCCCAGGGAATTGCACATACCCATGTATAAATGTATAGGATAACGCAATGTAAGTTGCTTTGGATAAAAGCGTCTGCCAAATGCGTAAACGTACATGAACAAAAACAAAATAATCGTTCAATAATCGTAATTGAGAGATAATGTTCAATTAATCGAAATTTTCATTTTAGGCCAAATCGCCCAGCCCTAGAACTTGCTTGCCTATTCATGTTCTGACGACACTCGCCATCATTACTGCATGTTGGTGTAATGCCTCAATATTAATGCCATTGGTTGACAGACCTCAGATAGAGGAATAATGTGTACAATCTTTAGCATAGTTTTTACACTGATAAAACTGTTCACTTTTTAACGTCTCTTAATAACTCATCGGCTCTGTCTAACAGCGCAGACTGTGGATGCTGGTGTTCAGCCTGCCCCGGGGCCGTGGCAAATCGCAACCAAACCTCCAACTTTCTTTCAGGACCAGAAGCAGACCATCAAAGTGCCTTACACCTCCTCAGTCAAGGTTAGATCGCGAAACCATAGATTTAGATTTTACATACATTTAGATTCATGCATTTGGAAGACTGTAATCTTTCTGTTCATAAACATGATGGCAATTACTGTAATGAAAAAAAAGACAGTTCACAAAAAATCCTTTCATCGTCTCGTCAGGTCAAATCTGTACGAATTTCTTTCTTCTGGAGAGAACAAAAGAAGCTATTTTGAAGAATGTTGGTAACAAATTGACATTGGCAGCTGTTTAGTTCCATTGTGTGGACGCAAAGCCAGAGACATTTCTCAAAATATCTTATTTGTGTTTCACAAAAGAAAGTGTCAAAAACTTGTTTTGAATGACAACGGTTTTATGTTTTTGTGTGCTAAACCAGCCATCAATATCGCTCAGTCAGATGATATGTTACATTTATTCATTCATATTTTAGAGCGTTATGTTCTGTTTGTTCTTCAGAACTGTCACACATGTCTCGGGATGGGAAGACGTCCCTGTACCACATGCGCTGGTTCCGGAAACGTAAGTGATATCATGGGAATTTCATTAGGAACTAGGTGTCTGCGTCTCTTTTCTCAATTGAACATCAACATTCAGGCCAAACATTTACAAAACATTTTATTCAATGCTAGGGATGTAACAATATAAAAAAACTCACTATATGATAATACCTCGGTATAACACTCGGTATTTGATGTACTTTTTTAAAGGGGCAAATGATGACTTGGAAAAGTGCCATGAGCATCTCATACTCATCCTCATACCTCTAAAGCAACAGTTATGATTAGAGTTCTAGTATAAGATGGGTCAAATTATCTAAAAATCCCTTTAATAAAATAAAATAATTGCACCCAGACGGGCCTTGTCAAAGGTTACATCTATAATATTTTCTAACATTCTCTATGTTAGGCCCGTAAGACCTATCGTTTCATACAGCCATGTGACAATTTTGCTATTGCGATAACACAACATTGATAATATTGTTACATCCCTATCAGAATAACTTCAAATACTTTTTAATGAACCCTGTCTTTTTTTTGCATGTGCAGAAATTGTGTAGTTGGTGTAAGGGTACTGGACTACGTCAGACCAACGACCGCTGTATGCACTGCACAGGCAGTGGACGAGAGAAGTAAGTCGAGCTCTTTGGGCTTCATCTGTTTTATTTCTAGATTATCTTTCTTCTGTGAAACACAAGATAATCTGTGAAATGTCTCTGTGCTTTTGTGACCATACAACGGAAGTCAGTGAGGGCCAATGTTCTTTGGTTACCCACGTTCTTTAAAATATCTTTTGTGTTCTGAAGAACAGGTTTGGAGTGGCATTCATTATGGATACCTTGAAATGTATTTTTGAAGATTAGATTTAAGTTTTTACCAGTATTGTGCATAACTCGGTTAAATTCAAATGCAGCTCTTGAATCTGAATTTTTATTTGATGTCTTTCAGCTGTTCTTCATGTAGGGGTCAAGGCAATTGTGAGTGTGCGACCTGTCGAGGGAAGAGACAGCTGCTCGTCTACATCAATGTCAATGTTAAATGGTAAGATTTTTTCCTGGTGGATGACAAAATCCTATAGATTCACATTTATGGAAAACTAATGCCATATAGGGACCAAAGTAATACAAAGATTTGAGGTGGAGATCTTTTGATTCAGTTCAGTCATGTTAGTGAAACTTTATGGGTTTGATCATTACAGGACCACTGAGAAGGACAATTTTGTAGCACAGCAGTCAAGCGGTCTGACAGAGCAAAGCCTGGAGAGCGTTACAGGAAAGCAGCTCTTTCAAGATACCCAATATATGGTAATCACAAATTTATACATTGTACACTGAAAAGAAGGATTAGTAAGTAGACTTCATGAAAATAAATTATTAAAATATACTTAATATAATTATGTTCCTGTTTTTAACGAAATAAAATCAAACATTTCAATATGATAGTAAGTGATCTGTGAAGTATGAGTTGCACACGTTTTTGTTAAGCGTAATTTCTTTGTTTAATTTAAGTAACATTTACATGATAATTTAAAGAAAACTTAATGTATTTAATTTAATAAATGAATACATTCACTTTATTCTGGTAAGTAAGTTGTATTTGAATTATAGCAGCAATTTCTACCCAAAAAAATTAGTGCAAATTGTTACAAGGATTTTATTAAGTAAATTCTACAATTATTTTTTTGTGTACATAGCTGTATCATTGTGTATATTTTATCAAATAAAGAAGAGAATAATTAACAGTGTGTCTTTTCTGTAGTTGTATCCAGTTTTGGGTTTTCCTGATGTGTCTGTCGCAAAAGCTTCCGACCGTTTTCTGAAAAAGCACCAGGCCAAATACGCCCAAACCTCCCGCGTTTTACAACAGGTACGTATGTAGTTGTGTTGTTGCATAACAATATTCTCCTTTATCTGTTTTGTTTCTAAATCCAAAAAATAAAATTAGTGTTAATTGATTTGTATTCTCACTGTTCTTTTAGAGACAGACAATAGAGCTGATTCCCATTACCAAAGTGAACTACATGTGGAAAGGAAAATCCTATGTGTACTTTGTGTACGGAAATGAATGTGAAGTGAACGCTGAAGATTACCCTGCCACCTGCTGCTGCTGCTCTGTGATGTAACACACCTGACATACAGTTTGTCATTGTGATGGATATTGACATAACTTCACTTTACACACTCATCACAGAGCTGTACATACGACCATCATCATGATGCGCATACTAAACATCAGCAGTTGTTTGTTCATTA
>CM017904.1:23261559-23301397 GCA_008369825.1 Triplophysa tibetana | reverse complement strand
TCAATTATGCAAGGGAAGTTTATTTATATAGCACATTTCATATACAAGGAATTCAAGTGCTTTACATTAATGATTGAGAAAGGAACCTAAACTACATAATCCATAGACATCTTTAAAAACTATAATTAAATTACAAATACAACTTTAGAATTTAAAATTAAATTGATTTAAATGTGTGTGTGTGGTATAACAATAATAAAAGATTAAAATCAAAGAAAAAAAATAGAATACAAGTGCAGTCAATGTAAAAACACACTGCTCAGGTTGTAAATGCTTGGCTACACAATCGTGTTTTTAATTGACACTTGAACTGCTTACGAATTCATGGACATTAAATAAAAAAGTTATATTCAACACTTAAAAAATTAGAGTCCGCGAATTACGTTGGAGAAGCTGAAGAATTTTTATAATTGACCTCAAATCTCGCGTGCTCGTTGTGTCAGTTACAGGAATCAGGCTTAAGGAACCTTATGTAATATTGACACCTAGTGGTTGAGCTTGGCAACGCAGTCCAATTCAAAATATGAAGTCATGCGGCGCCGCGCAGTCCGATCGGAAATTTTCTGATTAGAAATTGGTACGTTATTTACATTCAATATGAACAAACTTTTGAAGGGTCTTTGCCACAAAATACCAGAAAATCATAATACAGAAAAAGTACAGAGCATAATAAATTGTCACACCCTGTTGCTGGCGCCTTGGTTCCCCCTGAGGGCGCCATGATATTCTGTGTTCTGTGTTTGTTTTGTAAGGAGTCCAGCTCTCATTACTTGTTTGTCCCTTCATCTGTGTATATATAGCCCTTGTGTTCAGTTTTTTGGTGTTTATCGTTCTTGTAAATTATCAACGTGTTTCATCTGCCTGGATTTATCCCTTTGTATCACTTTTGTATTCCTTTTGTATTTTATCTTAAATACATCATTAACTGCACGTAGATCCGCTCCTTGTTGTCCTTCAGCTTATCGTGACATAAATCCTTCAATATTTTAACCACCATATTATTAAATATAGAACATACATGGGTGATTTAAAATTTGCTAACAAAAGTTAATTATTATAAAAAGCACGTTTTAGCATGCACCCTATAGTTCCAATATTTGCAATTAAGTAAAGAAAATGTGTAGTTTATGTTCCTGAAATAAACTACAAAATTTACATTTTATCGTTTCAAAATTAAATCTAATCCTAGAAATTCTCTAGCCCATACCACATAAAATCTTAAATTAATTTCTTGAATTTTAGGATAACTGGAACTAGAACTAAATAATACGCGTTCTGATAGGCTATGTTTACAGCAATCTTTTGTCCAGGTGTCCAGGATATGTCCAAATGATTTCTTAATGACCTATAGCCTTAGGTATTATGAAGTTATTGGTAATTTGTCTGATATAAATTGTACATTTCTTACTTTAAACTCAACTGATCCAAGGTATATTTTCGAGCAGAATTGGTGTGATTTGACTATATAATATAACCTCTTATAATGGGATGGCTGAAATACTGAGAAAAACTTTTGGCATGCAAAACCATGTTTAAGAGTAAAAGCATTGTAATCCATCAACTCTCCAGCATCATCAAAAGATCCTTCAAAGACCAAATATTTATATAAAATCAAAAAGACTGATTTACTGTATTTTTATGGAGAACATACTTGAGGAATTATGCGGTGTAAAGTTATGCTAAACTTATTGATGAATGTAGATCATTTCAGTGGAAGTTTAGAATATCAAAGTCACATTTAAGTAAAATTCAACGCCACCAAATGTATTAAATAACGATGCTGTATTGCGAACCAAAAGCTATCAGAATTGAATAAAAAATGTTTGTAACCATTTAACTTTTAACATGCCGTTCATCTGTTCAAAATCAATTCTGTTTAAACCACTCGATATTCCCCACCCTCTGAATTGGCTCTATCTCCCTCTCTCCTCTCCATCGATAGCTGGTGTGTGGTGAGCGCACTGGTGCCCTTGTGCTGTGGCTGCCGTCACATCATCCAAATGGATGCTGCAAACTGGTGGTGGGTGAGGAGAGACCCCACTCATATAATTGTAAATCACTTTGGGTGTTCAGCAATACACAATAAAAGCACTATACAAATGCCTCATTCATTCATTTAATTTAGTTTTTAACAAGAATGTTATAGATTGAGGTATGATCACAAATATGAATGGGCATAAGCACACATTTAGACATATTTAAATGTAGACCCAATCCTTTAGAAAAAATCTGTTCAAGAAATAGCTAAATTTGTTCTGCATTCTACAAGAAAGTGTGGTATCATCTGCTAACTGAGCAATATATAGCAGACTCTGAGGCAAACTGAATTCAGTCTAAAGATTCTGTTCACACTCAAACAGGATTATTTTTGATTTCTATCAGGATATTCTCAGTTCTTGGCAGTCGCCGCCCATTAGATCTGACTGAAGTGTGTTAAAACATGGCTGCTGTATAAAGGCAATTATATCCATGTTGATGCAAATACTACGCTCCTCCTCTATAGATTTAATAGGATCCAGTAAGATTTGCTCTCATTAATATAAAATTACATAATCTTTAGGATTTTATTAAACACCAGTTCATAGCCAAATCATTCTTGTTACAGTAATTTGCGGTTTCTTATGAATCTCCAAAACTACTTACATTATATTATTCTATACATTTATAATATAAATGTATGTGCAATCCCATAGGATCAAACCCACGACCTTGGCGTTGTTAGCGCATGCTCTTACCATGAGCTACAGAAAAGCTTTTTTTTCTATTATTAACAAATTGTAGCTTTCCTGCAGCTCAGTGGTAAGAGATTGCTTTAACAACACAAGGTTGTGGGTTCGATCCCAGTTGATTGCACATACCTGAGTATAAATGTATAGCTTATTGCAATATAAGTCAGTTTGGATAAAAGCGTCTGCCAAATGCGTAAATGTAAAATGTATGTGTTTATGCTATTTAACACATTATGTGTTATCTTAACCAACTTTATGTTGATTTTCTATGAAGTGTAATGAAAGGGTGTAACACAAAATGTGTTGTTTTACCACAACCAGCGTACATTTAGTTTAGCTAACTGCTAAAGAAAGAGCGGTTTAATTTATGTTTAACTATCTCAATGTAGAGTCTGTTGTATGTGTTGATGCTGCGTGTTTATTTTTTTCTTTCTTGTTGTGTCTCTGAGTGTTGGGGCAGGATGCTGGAACAGCATGAAAATATTATAGCTGCATTATAGGAACCTTTTTAAATGTCATCTCTCTCTCTCTCTCTCTCTCAATTTGGCTTGATTTCTACACACTTCACCCCCCTGTTTTTTCTCTTTCTCTATTTTTTCATTTTCCCTCTTTTTATTTACTGATTTGGGTCACTGTTTGACTAAGAGACATCTCACAGCTGGCCTACAAACAGCCTTCAACAGCATTAGCTCACAAACACACACATATGCACTCACGCACAAATCTTGTCATACTCTACTTCTCAGTGACACAAATCTCTCTCACATTTTCTCTGGGCATTATTTCGTCCCTGGGCATTTTAGTAAAATGACCTTTATGAAGTACTCTTTTAACTATATTGATTATACTGTATATAATAATTTACACATCCCTTAAAGTTGTCATCTTGAGTTTGCTGTTAAAACTGTTTTGGTTAACCGTTACTGTCTGGTTTATACATTTATATGCAGGATTTATGGGTTTAAATATGGTATGGCTGCCTTGTTATTTTTATTTAGTCAGCCATAGGCAGCTCTTTCTGTCTGGGTTAAATATAAACCAGTCAATGCTTGTCTTTAATTTTGTAAATGTGGTTATCTCTATATGAATGTAAAGATGATTATTTATTAATTCTTTTGTAACTAGAATTATAAAAATAAGTTTTACTTTATCACTGCGTGATATGAGTGATATGAAAAAGCAGTGGTGTAAAGTATTGATTAAATGTATTAGTTACTGTACCTAAGAATCTTTTCAGCTACTTTGTTGTACTGAGTATTAAAGATATTAGCAACTTTTACTCTCTACTTGACTACATTTTTTAAATATGTACTCTTTTCTCCCCATTTGTAATGACGAATGCAGTTACACATTACATTTTGCATGACACCTAACTTTTTCAGTTTTACTGAAGAGACCTTTTTTCACTGACAAGTCTCTTAAGTTTTGAGGACTAGTGCTGCATTGAGCCTACATTCAGTATGAATAAAGTACTCAAGACTGTTAAAATCAAATACTCTGAAGACTTCACTCAATCGTTTTGAAATTTGTGACTTGTTACTTGTAATTTTCACTGGAAGGTATCTGTCCTTTCCTCAAGTTTGGTTTTCAGTACTCTTCACCTCTGTGAAAAAGTTTGTTTCTTAATATGAATTTATAATTTGGCTAGATTGGACTGCAAACAGCAGACTGCTGATTTTGTTTATGAAATGGGACTGATGTGCCAATAATGGAATGAGAACGCATTTTGAAGTGCATGTGAGGGCATGAGTGGCTAATTCCAAGTTTTCACATTTTCCGCCCCATGCGAACGAACGAGAGAGCGAGAGCAAGATCTGCTAAAAGAGCCATTCAGAAGTTCAATTACGAAAGCTCCATGTCGGAATCCAATAACCATGAGGCAGATAACGAACATGCTAGCGTTCATAATCTCATACTCCTCTAAAATTGCTAATGACATCACCCTGCTCCCGGCAACAGCAGAAGGCTTATGCATGCGACCACATGACGGGAAAAAGACCCGAGACGGAGGTGCTTACTTTGCCTTTGCAGATTGGGTGTGGAATCACATTGAATATTCAGGTTAAGTCCACGTGCACATCATTTTAATTATGCACACCCACACCGTGCACAGATTCATTATGGTAACACTCTTAAAATGTCCAGCACATTCCATATCTGAAGAAGAGATGTGTTTGCATGTCTTGAAAAGACAAAGACTGGTGTGTATTAAACCTTACTGCCTGTATTGTGTACACACCCACACTAAGAACTAACAAATAAAAAATGGTCAACACAGTAGGTGTGCTACTCATTTGTCCGTCTGCCTATACAGCCAGCCCTCTCTTGTGAATATGCATTGTAGCTACCTGCCCGTTCCGACCCAGCCATGACAGATGCTCATTGGGCTGAGGCCACCTGCTGCTGTGTCCACAGGGAGAGGTTAGCAGGGTGAAGAGAGTAGACGGGTGTGTGTGTGTGTGAGTGGGGGGTGGTGTGGATGGGTTGCGGATGCAAGCAATTACAGATCAACAGTAGTGGTCTGTGAGACGCACAAACACAAATCTCTCTTTTTGATGAAACACACCCCCTACTCTTTCCGTTCCCATGGTAACTCCTGCATTGAATAGCTATGGCCTTGGATCTGCGTTTACCTGTATGTGTGTGTGTAAAGTGTACATCTGTGTGTATTAGGAGACCCAGTTGTGCTTTGTGTAGTGTGCACCCCCTGTAATCCGTAGGCTGGATTTTTGGGGGATTACAAATCAGATCATTAAGAATCTCTGTCTCTTTCTCTGCCTCTCTCTCTTTCTCTTGTATTCCTACAACCGCATGCACAAAAATATTCAATTTCTGTATAGAATAGGCAGCTCATTAATGATTCTGTGGAACAGTCTATGTTTAGCCTGTCAAAGTCAATGCAGGAATGAATAAAACAAGATATTGTGCATGATATTAAATCCTTCAGGCATGAAAATAATATGCTTCTCATCGCTGTGGATTGAGTCCTTTTATGGTCTAAAACAGCCTTTTATGCACTCACTTTGAACTTCAATTTTGAATCCAATGATGCCTTTTAATCAAAAGACCTTTGGGAATGAAGCTTGGGAACTCAACGGTCTACAGACAGAGTTGAACAGGAGGATCTGAAATGCGTTCTTGTTGGTCAGATGATGTCGGTGTTCTTGTGTCAATCCATTTTGATGCATTTAAAATTCAATTTTAAAAATGAACCTCAGAGACCCATGCAACCAATTCTTTTCTGTTGCATCCCTCCAGCTACATTTTGTATAGCATCTGCTCAATAAGTTGTAACAGATGTTAAAAGTTTTTGACTCTTGTAATTTTATGGAACTTTAATTCACATATGGCCCGACACACAGGACCCAAATCCTTTTAAAAGTTTTGAAGGAGACTTGAAAAAGGAGTACTTTAGTGCATAAGCATTGAGAAGAAACATAAGTTGTAATGTAATCCTCAGCATGTAGGCATTGCATGACACGCAAGAATGTAAATGATGGGTTCCGTTTTATTTGGGTTATGATGAGTAACGCTAAACATGATTGCTTTCCCCAGCGGGTGCTTGGCAAGCCGCTGAATCGCAGGCGGGTTGATCGGTGTTACTAGTCAGTCTACCAGACAGGTTTCACAGAGGAGGCTTTCAGTTATGGGAATCCCTCTCCTCCTCGCTTAATGGGATTTAGGGCTGCCGTAACTGTGTGATATAATACCATCAAACGTCTAGACATACACACAGTCGCACCCGCAACACCAGACATGAATCTTATCCTCCACAGTCAACGAGGATAATTTGCAAATGATTTTTTCTGCTTAGACATCACTGGTAAACTCACGAGTCCTTTAGTCAGCTCCGTTCAGCACAGATGAGAGGAGGTGAACAGCGGGCAGCTTATCTGTCTGCGTGTGTGTGTATGTTTGTGTATGAGAGAGAGAGAGAGAGAGAGAGAGAGAGAGAGAGAGAGAAGCATTATGAAGCCGTATGAATTTTTCAACATCCTTGGATTCGCTCCAACCGTGTCAGTGGCAGACAGACTGTGTAAGACAGAGATTGGTTTTTGTACAGCGCTAGTCTATTTCTGACTAAGCAGGGGTTTATACATACGCCTTGCAGGGCTATGACAATTCACCCACATGTAGCTACTGTGATTTGAAATAAAATGAAAATAACAAAAACCTAGCCCTGGGCAAACACTACATGGAAAACAGGGAATGCGGAGTAGGAATGAGAACTGGAGGGAAAGTAAGAAAATGTCATACAAGTTCAGGAGGCCAACAATGGATAAAAAATACGCCTCTGAAAATTGCTTCTTGGATAAAACATGACGTCACAGGTAGGCTCCGATTGATTTGCTAAATCTAAAACACAAGTGACCCCAGACCCTTAACTGGCAAAAATAATTTTGTTTTATCAAGAATACAATCAGAAATTCAGCAAATATTTTTTTGGTGAATTTAAAACTGCCAATATTAAAACAACATTTTAATTGAATTAACATAAATTGAATGTTGTTGATACTTTCAGGTGTTTTTTTATTATTTCAATGTGTTAAAGGTAGATTATTATTGATGGTGTGGGGTTTTGCATTATTTCGCTGTGATACGGATAGGTTGTCACGTTTATGTTATCTCTACAGTGGTGGACATGTAGTCTGAGAAACAGACTTGCGCACACTGGAACGAAAGATTCCAGTCTCCGTGAGTAAGAGAGAGAGAGAGAGAGAGAGAGAGAGAGAGAGTCTGAAAAGGAGAGAAAGAGGTAAGAGGGGGAGGAGTGAGGGTAGCACCGGGTTCGCTGTGAGCCATGTTGGATGTGAATGAGAGATGCTGCGCTCGTGCCGCTGCTAGCCGGAGCTCTACCAAACACCGAGAGTAGATGCGAGCTTCCCGGGATCACCGAGCGACCGGGGAGCACGGCGGAAGGAGTCGGGCGGTGGTAGATGAGCTGGCCACTTGACCGGCGTTTAGAGAGAGAAAGAGATACTTCTGTTCTGAGAGAGTGACCGAGAGACTGAAAGGGAGAGGGGAGAACGGGGGAGAAAGAAAGGATTTCACCAGACTAATGGCTGCACTGCTGCTGGACTTGGGCTCGCTTTCGCCGCTGCTTTTACACCTGCTCCTCAGCTCTTTGTTCACCGTTATCCCGGGGAGTGCAGCGGGGCCGTGCTGCCGCTCCCTGCGCTCCCACCCAGCCCCCGGAGACACTCAAAGCGAAAGACTACCCGACGGAACGCTAACGGGGGCTCTGGCTGGGGGCAATTGGAAGATCCACCCTGCACGGACGATACAGGGACGGCGAAGAAAATGTGTAATGTACGAACAATGCTTACGGTCCATTTCAGTGGGAATCCCCTCATATCCGTGGTGTCCGGATTACCGGAATTCTACAATATGTGTATCAGAACCGACTCCACACACCGGACGCTGTCATCACCAGCCAGCGTGGAGTGGCGGCGGAGAGAAGGGCGTTGTTTCCCCTGTTCTCGAGTCTCCAGTTCAGTATGGCAAAAAGAGAACTATACAAAGGACTAGAGCGTACTCACGGATACAGACACATCGAAACATCACCACGGACAGGGTCGTTACACAAAGCGGGCACCTGGAACTGGTTCGCGCGTTGTTTCGCGTGCAGTTGTATAAAAGTAAAACCGTGGATGTGAAATCTAGGCCTAATCACTGCCCATGTCACTCAAAACAGGAGTTAACTGCTGCCAGGAGACCAGCTCGTGCGTTATCAAAATACTATTCTTATTCTAATCTGGCTTGCAGTGTTTCAGACGCCAATAAATTGGACAAAGCGACAACGGACCGTCCCCTTTCAGGGCCCCTGAATGTTATCGATCTTAGCACAGAGGGCTTGAACGGGTTTTTCAAAACAGGCTTTGGGAATACTCGGGGGTGCTCTGAACCATGCGCGCAGCACCTCTCTCCAAGCGAAGCAAGCAGCTGTCTCGAGTCGCACCGGATCACGGAATCTGCTGTCGTGTGCACAGGTTGCTCTGAAAGACATCCAGCCTGGCACAGAACTGACTGGCACCGGTTCAACATTTCTCTGAAGCGCCCTGTAGGCATGAGCTGTGCTGTTTGTGGAAGCCAGACAAGGGAAAATACGAAGATTACATTTTCATATTACAACTTAATATTTCAACCTGTAAATTCAACGGCGCACGCAAACATCCTGACAGCTTTAGAGTGTGATAAGTCTGAAAGGTTTTGTTCATCCAAGTCTCTCAAACGGACCGATGTTGGGAAAACAGCTGAGGATTTAATGCCACAGGCTGACTGGCTCGACGGAATCTCTCCTGTTGCGACATCCTCCGAGACGCGCTCTAATGACAAAAACGCTCATTATCATAGATCATCAGAAATGAGCGCGCATTGCTTAGACGCGAATTTCAGTGATGAGCGCAACTCTGAATCATCTCCTACTGATACTGCCTGGGGTCATACTCCCTCACACCTCTACCTCTTAGTTGAACTTAACTTTACTAAACGATCTGGTGACTCACACTATTTTACTAGAGGTTGTTATCGTTCAGAGTGCTCGAGAAAAGTTTCAGCACCAGCCGCTCAGTGGACAGCTCCAAGTGCAAAGTCGATGAACTTTACTGAAACTTTGATTCTGTGGAATTTCAATAGTAACAACAACTGTGCGAAAAAACAACATAACACCAATAGCAGCAGTTTTGATGGTCAAAACGGAAATGTAGCACAAAATGATTCTGCCAGTGAAGAGAACGACTTTACACGAAAGGAAAGCCCACATCACCCTAGCTCTAATGCTCAGCGGGACTCCGCCCCGGTGGAAAATCCGCGTGCTGAGGGTGATGACTACAGCGCCCACGAGAGTTTAACCGCCGATGGGGGAGCCGCGCGACCGCAATTAAAATCCGGTAAACGGGTGTCATTACAAGCTGAGGGTGTCAGTCAGGCAAAAGAGCAGCTGGAAGCCGATCCTGAGTGCGGTAGGAGGGCGGGACAGAGAGAGGGCGGAGTGAAAGGGGAGGAAAGGGGGGAGGGTGACAGAAAGCCCGCACAGAGAGAAGGGGAAGAAAGCATGGAGTGGGTGATTGCAGAGGACACAAAGGAAGATTCAGTTAATGAAAACACAAATTTACCTGATATAAAAGGAAAGGATGAAAATAAAAACACTTCTCATTTAGAGAATGAAGAAAATAAAGAATGGCATAAATATGAGGGAATATGGATAAATCAGCATAACAAAAAACAATATGAGGGAGAGAGTGATGAAGCCCAGACAAGAGACGGACAGGAATTTGATGAAGTTCTGGCAGGTGTCCCTCCTGTTGGGCGGTCCCGTAGAGCTGCTAATCGACATCCCCAATTCTCCCAGTATAACTATCAGGTTCAGGTTGCTGAGAACCAGCCTCATGGTACCTCAGTCATAGCTATTACAGCTGATGATCCCGATGCTGGTGAGGCAGGCAGACTCAGTTACATCATGGCCCCTTTAATGAACAGCAGATCCATGGACTACTTCCAAATTGACCAAATTACTGGCCTTCTCAAAACCACGCAGATTCTGGATAGAGAGTACATGGACCTGCATTATTTCAGAATCACTGCCACAGACCACGGCTCACCACATCTTTCTGCAACAACTATGGTGACCATCAATGTGGCTGATCGTAATGATCACTCTCCTGTTTTTGAGCAAACAGAATACCGTGAGACGATTCGAGAAAACGTGGAGGAGGGATATCCTATCTTACAACTGCGTGCAACTGATCTTGACTCGCCAGCGAACGCCAACATACGTTACAGGTTTGTTGGAGAAAGCGCGGCTGTCGCACGTTCTGCGTTTGAGATCGATCCACGGTCGGGATTGATCACAACACGTGGCATTATTGATAGAGAAGCAAATGAGCGTTACACATTGCTGGTGGAAGCGAGCGACCAAGGGAGAGAGCCAGGGCCACGGTCGGCTACCGTTAGCGTTCACATCACTGTCTTGGATGAGAATGACAATGTGCCACAATTCAGTCAAAAACGTTATGTGGTTGCTGTCAGAGAGGACGTTCGGCCACATTCTGAAATTCTTCGGGTCACTGCTTCGGATTTGGATAAAGATGTGAATGCTGCTGTGCATTATAACATCATTAGTGGAAACAGCCGAGGACAGTTTGCTATTGACAGTGTTACTGGAGAGATCCAGGTGGTGGCACCGCTGGACTTTGAGACAGAACGTGAATACACGCTACGTTTGCGGGCACAAGACAACGGCCGCCCGCCACTGTCCAACAACACTGGAATTGTAAGCGTGCAGGTCACAGATGTCAACGATAACCCACCAATCTTTGTATCCACACCTTTTCAGGCGACAGTGCTGGAGAGCGCTCCTATTGGTCACTCCATTCTCCACATACAAGCTATTGACACAGATAATGGTGACAACGCACGTCTAGAATACCGTTTAACAGGAACTGGCTCAGATACCCCATTTGTTATTAACGCTGCCACTGGTTGGGTCACAGTGCGCTCAGAGCTCGACCGTGAATCAGTAGAGCACTACTTTTTCGGCGTTGAGGCACGGGATTATGGTGCCACACCCCTTTCCGCCACAGCTAGCATTACGATCACAGTAATGGATGTTAATGATAATAGGCCTGAATTTCTGCAAAAAGAGTATTACGTCAGGCTAAACGAAGATGCAGCTGTTGGCACAAGCGTAGTCAGCGTAACCGCTGTTGACCGTGATGTAAATAGCGCGGTCACGTATCAGATCACTGGCGGAAACACGCGTAATCGGTTTGCCATTAGCACAGCCGGCGGAGCTGGCCTTGTGTCTCTTGCTCTGCCTTTGGACTACAAACAAGAGCGTCGCTATGTGTTAACCGTCACTGCTTCTGACAGAACGCTGCACGACACCTGTCAGGTACACGTCAACATCACAGATGCCAACACACACCGTCCTGTGTTTCAGAGCGCTCATTATTCAGTAAGTGTCAATGAGGACCGCCCTCCCGGCAGCACTGTGGTGGTGATAAGTGCTACGGATGAAGACGTTGGAGAAAACGCACGCATCACTTATTACTTGGAGGACAACATTCCACAGTTCCGTATCGATCCTGGGACTGGAGCGATTACACTCCATGCTGAACTGGACTATGAAGACCAGATGACCTACACGCTTGCCATCACTGCTCGTGACAATGGGATTCCACAAAAATCCGACACTACATATGTTGAAGTCAATGTTAATGATGTGAATGACAATGCACCTCAGTTCCTGAGTCCCAGGTATCAGGGCGGGGTCAGTGAAGATGCCCCACCCTTCACTAGCGTTCTACAGATTTCCGCTACGGACCGTGATGCTCACGCCAATGGTCGTGTTCAGTACACCTTCCAGAACGGAGAGGACGGGGATGGCGATTTCACCATCGAACCGACGTCTGGAATAGTCCGAACTGTCAGGAGACTTGACCGCGAAAGCGTGCCATTTTACGAGCTGACTGCATACGCTGTAGATCGCGGAGTTCCACCCCAACGAACACCTGTACACATTCAAGTCAGCGTCATGGATGTCAATGACAATGCCCCAGTGTTCCCTGCAGATGACTTTGAGGTTCTAGTAAAAGAGAACAGTGCCGTCGGTTCCGTCGTTGCTCAGATAACAGCGACGGATCCAGACGAGGGCCCTAATGCTCAGATCATGTATCAGATTGTGGAGGGCAACATTCCAGAAATCTTCCAGATGGACATTTTTTCAGGGGAGCTTACGTCTTTAATTGACCTCGACTATGAGACACGAAATGAGTATGTGATCGTCGTCCAGGCAACGTCAGCGCCACTGGTGAGTCGAGCCACAGTGCGGATCCGACTTGTCGACCAGAATGATAATGGTCCCCAAATGCAAGATTTTCAAATCATCTTCAACAACTTTGTGTCAAATCGGTCCAACACCTTCCCGAGTGGTGTTATTGGACGGGTGCCAGCCCATGACCCAGATGTTTCAGACCGTCTCTACTACACTATCGACAGAGGAAATGAGCTGCACCTACTGCTGCTAAACCACACGAGCGGAGAGATCCGCCTCAGCCGAAAACTGGACAACAACCGACCGTTGGTTGCCCCCATGCTCATCACTGTTACTGGTAAGACCCATATCTTTGAGAAACAGGAAGTGGGGGGGGGGTAAAAATGGGCAAATGAAGCTATTAAGGTCATGTGGATGAGATCAAATCAGGTCAGATAGGTTTGGCTAACTCTTTTCTGCAATGTAAATGGCTCAGTGCTCTATCATGAAATTTTACTGGAGGCTATGTGTCAGTGTGGTGAATCTATATGAGAGGGTTAAAGATAAAAGAAATAATACACAATATATTTTCAGAGAATCTTGATTGACTGCCAGGCCTTTTTCCTCTAAAACGTTTCGGGATCAATGTGAATTACCTTATCCTAGAACGATTTCTTACTGTATTAGCAAGAAACAAAACCCTTTAATGGCATTTCTGTGGTAACATGAGAAAGTATTAGCGCTGAGGAGAGCATTGCTCGGTCACAGCGGCTAGTTTCTCTTGATGGCTTTTGATGGGAGGGGTATATTCTTGTGGTTTTGGAGAGGCTGTAAATGGGGATTTGTTATTTACAGATATGCTGTCTACAATGATCAATTTAACAGAATCTGTGTGGTTTTGTGGCTTTTTTTATTTATCATTGTTTGCACAAGGGGAAAATCCAGATTTTAAGGTCAACTGGATAATTGGTGAAGAATTTTGCCGATTTCGTTCAAAGTGTGTATACAGAAGGTGTCTACAGCTTTGACTTTGCCTGTGAGTGCTAAATTTGGAAAATTTCCTTACACTTATATAGCTAAAATAGTGAAACAAACCTGTGTGTGTGTATGTGTGTGTGTGTGTAGGGGCAATGCATTGAGGAGTTTTGGGACTGCAGTGTTAGTTTCCCTCAGGTTAAATTCTCTCTCTCTCTTACTCCACAGAGGAAAGCACACTTCTCTCTCCATCCCCCTCTCATTCTCCATTCCTCACTCCTCAATTTTTCTTTGCGCTCTGTTTCTTCCTTTATCTTGCTTTTTCTCTCACACAAATCTTTACATGTATAAAGACAGTGTATGCATGTGTGTTTACATCTCTAAACAGGCGGAGCTGCTTTCTTCTCTATTGTGAGATTTTATTGTGAGTATTGATGTCCTGAGGGAGATGGAGGGTTAATATGAAGGAGTTTCCCATTAAATAATCCCTTTCTTTTCTTATTCACCCAGATAAACTGCAGCTCCAGTTTCTTAATAAGCACAGATCTCGTTGTTTAAAAGGGGAAATTGACATAGTTTGAAGTTTCTTTATGTTGTTATTCCCGAATAAGGGCAGATGTGTTTGTGTGTTCTCCGGAATTTGTTGTTGTTTTTATTTCTGACATTGTGGACATTTGTGTTTACATTGATGCAATCTAATGTACAATTATAGTGTGGCAAAAGCAGCATTGGGCTAATGCATGAATTACATATGTGTGTCCACATTTGTAAAAAATGCAGTTTAATAGAGGATTACAGGCAGGCCTCTTATCTTGCATGCTGTCTCTTTCTCTCTCTTTCTCTCTCTCTCTGTTCTACTTTGAGTGTAATGGTACGTCCTTAGGGGAAGCCTGGCTTTGGAAAGAAACGGAGCATAGTACTCAGCTGTCAAACCAGTTCATAAGATTTGTATGTGTACACGCGTGTGTGTTTGTAATCAGATGGTCTAATATTCGTTCACGGAGGCATCCACCTTGTTTATGCCTTCATCTGGGTTTGTTTTGTGTGTTTTGATGTGTTAGTCACTGGGTTTATGAGGGTGTGCTAATGTTAGTAGACTGTTTTTTCTTCCTCTTGGCTGATAGCGGAAGAATACATTTTGGGGTGACTAATTTCAACTATGAAGGGCAAATAGACCTAAGCATTTTACCAGGGGCCCATGAGACCCAGAGCCTGTTTCACACATGCAAAGCTAGTAATCCAAATGTTTAGAAGCATGCCAAATATCAGGCTCAAGTTTTCAAATTGCTATTCATTGTCAGAAATACTTGCTTTCACTTATAGAATTTGTTTACAGAGGAATTTTAGGGCCAGTCATGGCTTCTTTCATGCCCTTCTAAACTTTGAAAGATTTTGTGTGGGTACCTGCTATCTCAATAAGTACAAAGAAACCCCACACCCAGATAAAGAGACAGTTGCCTATTTCTTAATTATCTCCTTGTGCAAACAGAACCTAAAATAAACTACACTTTTGACTGAGTATGTGAGCTTGATTTTAAACATTTAATAGGCTTAGCGAGAGAATACAGTTAGGGAAAGATGAAAAAGAAGCAAATATATTGGGGGAAGGAGAGAACAAGATAGAACTCAAGGAGATGTCTGAAAGAAGGAAAAGAAGAAGAGAGAGAAAAGAATGACAGTTTTCCGATCCCTTTAACAGATGAAGTGAAAATTATTTCAGATCAAAGAAATGGAAGACTGCGCTCCTTGAAAGTCTTAATAAGCTTTGTACAGGATTACTTTGTGTATGTGTTTGTGTGTGTGCGTATTTGTGCTTACCTATCAGCCTAGAATTCAGCTAAATCCGACATGTTTCTCATTGGAGACGCCCTCATTTCTAAAATTAAATAAAGGCTTTATGCACAGTTGTTGCCAGATCTCAGACTGTCAACTATACAACTGCACTTTCGTGTCCCCCCAAAAAATTAATGTAGCCTATTTTAAACCACTTAAATTATAATAAATTATATTATTATTTCATTTTCATGAAGTTTAATCTGAAATGTGAATGTTTAAATTCCAGTTTACAGTGATATCTGCACGTTGACATTGTTATATTACACTCATTTTCAGTGGTCTTTTGCAACACAATCTCATGGTAAATCTCACGAGGTGGCAAATTAACCAATTTGTTTAATGGATCCTGGAGTTTGGTTACATTTAATCAAACCGTATGGTACATTGACATCTAACGGTTGAATTTGGTATTGCAGTCTAAAGTCAAAATATTGGGAAGACAAGTTTAGCCAAGTAACGTTAACATTCTCGGTTTCTTTTTATTGTTTTTAGAAATATTCTACAGGCAATCTACAGGATGGGAATCACTATTGTAGTGAATTCAATGAGGAACAGAATTGTTTAAACACTATTCTTCATCAAATATGTAAGAATTATCATGAGCTTTGATCCCAATTATAAGTAATATTTTCTCCACCACCCTTTGTAAGGGAAACAAATATCAATCCAAATTGGGATGAATTTAATTAATAATGATCAATTATTATTATCTGGATCAAATTCATGATTTGGGGAAATCACTTAGCATTACGAGCAGGTAGCAAGAATCGGCATGTTTAGGGACTCCGGATTATGAGCATGAACTACAAACAACATCACGTGTGAAATAAAACAGGACTTTATTATCTAGACTAGACACATACTAATCTAACATACACACACATACAGTTAAGCATTAGAAGATGGTTGAAGTTGAAACAGAGAAGAACAGAGCATGGATTATGGCAGTATATGATATTCAGAAGATCAATAGCCTGAACTAAACATCAGTTTCTTCTTGTAACGGACCTTTGTTAAAAGGATTAATGATGCCCTATGCATCCATTAATAAGACTAAGTTTGATACTTGCACGTCTTGCCCATCAAAGAAAGAAAGAGTCCTGATGCAGGTTGTTAAGGCTCCAGTTGATCTTGGCTGGAAGTGATCAGAGAGAACCAGTTTTATGCAGAGGATCTGTATCTGGAAAGACGAGGCCGCAGCCTGGCACAAACTTATGGGTTAAAGGTGAAGTCTTCTTCTAGTCCATCCTTTGGAGATGCAGAACGCATGGAGAGAAAGAAGAGCAAAAACCAAGAGAAAAGGAAGCGCGAGGAAGAGAGAGAAAGAATCTTCTCGTGGTCTCTTTTAAACTGTGAGGATGTCACATCCTACAGACGTGACTGTTCCAATCAGGAGATGGCAACTTTGGAGGGAAAGTTAACTGTTTTTGTCTTTCAGATGGTGTTTTGCATGTGAAAGCTGATTGGATGTTCACTAGAAGACTACTAAGAGTTTGATAAAACTAATTAGAAAAGAGTTACCAAAACACAACAAACATCAACGCGAAGGACATCACAAATGTAGCTCATAGACACCAAACATGATCTAAATATCATCTTGGTTAAATGAGTTACTACAAATCTAATAATTCCAGTAGTTAAACACACATTCATGGATACGTTGGATTAATGTTAAAACAGACATAACAACATGAACATTAATACATGGAAATGTTATAAATGAATGTGTACATTTCCATATAAATGCATTTATAATTGTAGGTCTATCCCCAAAGTGAGTAAAGAGAGTTCAGCTCCTTACATTCCAATGGGTCGTAAAATACTCTATCTTGATGAATTGGTGTGAGTTGCTATGGTCACCAGAGATCTTGTCCTGCCCTTGGTGTAAGTTGCAGATTGGGGGTTGACCCCCAAGCGACTAGCCTGCTGGTGGGGTGAGGGGTGTTGTTGTAATATTTAAGAAATTTAAGTAGTTATGCGTGTCTGATCCGTCTCAGGTACTACATATCCCCCCTTTCGCACGTTTTTGTCTGACCTAATAGACAACAACGAGCGACAATTAAGATGTACATGATGATCAGACGTGTCCCGCACGCACTGCAGGTAGCTCGGGTGGACTCCTTGGCCATCGGTGCTTCCTGGAGAGGTGGGACAGCAGGTGTCAAGACATCATCAGATGTTGGGTGAGAGCTGTGTGAAGAGCTCTCTTACTAGTTTCAGCAGCTCCTGTGACTCAGGCGTAGGTAAGTCCGGCTCTCTTTGTGAGGACTCAGATCGGCACCTGTGTGTTGCATCGGATGATGCTGTCAGTGGCTGTTGGACAGCCAGTGGTGTTTCCAAAGAAGAATTTTGCCGTCTCCATGGTTTCTTCCAGTGGTTGGTCTGGTATCTGGGCCTATTACGATGGTGACGGTTTTGTCTTCTGGCAGGAAGCTTTCCTGGCATATCGTTGAAGGACATTGTGTTGTAGTGACAATGTCTGCCTTCTGGTGCAAACTTTTGAATGTTACAGTTCAGACTCAATGGAGCCGTAGAGGCCTTTCTTTCAGATGTGGCCTTATGTTTATTAAAGGCCTTCTGTGCCAGGTCCCGCAACTGATGAATGGTCATCGTATGAGGGCAGGCCATGATGCCTAAATGGTGGCTAACAATTGGATGTAGATTTCTGAGGAACAGGCTCTTGAAGCTGATATCCTCCTCCATCTCAGATTCATTGCGAGCTCCAAAATAAGCTTGTCTGAGTCTGTTAAGGTAAACTCGGGGAGTTTCCTGTCTTCCCTGTTTGAGGTCCAGGGCAGCGACCAGTCCATATTCTGTTTCTGGGTCTGAGAATTCTTGTATAAGAGCTTGTTTCAGCCGGTGGTAGTCGGATTTGACAGCGTCAGGCTGCCGTTCTAGAAAGCTCTTTACCTCTGTACCAGAAGTTATCCAAAGCAGGTGGAGTCTCTCCCGTGTGGTCACATTCGGCATAATTTGCAGGTGAAAGTCTATATCCCGCAGGTAGGCATGGACATCGAGGTCTCCTGCAGAATTTGGAATGAAGCACTTGATGACTCTAGCCAGTTTGTTGAGGTCTTTAAGGGTCGCTCCATGTACCGTTTCAGGGATTATCTGGAGAAGTCCCTTCCCTTCTATGGCTTCAGATGTTTTTACGATGCTGGCTGGTGAGGTGTTAATCAGAGAGGTCAGCCCCCCCCCTTTGTATCTTTGAACTGGGCTGAGGGAGTTTGCTCTGCTTACCTGCTGTGACAGTGGGGGATGTGTCTTCCACTGTGGTTCCCATTGCAGCTTGTATGAGTGTTCGAGTTCTCTTTGGACCCTGTCAAGCTTGTCTCTTGTGTTGTCCAGCTGCTGTGTCAGAGATTCAATTTTGGCATCTCTATCTGATAGTTCAAAATGGGCTGTTACTAATAATGACTTTGCATCAAACAGTTCTTTTTCCAGCTCTTCTTTGGCTGCTTTTTCCAGTAGTTTTCTTTGCTCAGCAGCTGAGAGAGCTATCTGAAGTCTGTTAACCTCCTCCTGTTGTTCCATCTTACCAGACTTATTTCGTGTGGTCTGGGTCTCACCTTCCAGTTGGGCTATGCGACTTTGAGCATGCTTAAGTTCCTCTTGGGACTCTGTTGCATGCAGCTTTAGGTCGTTCACCTCATTTCTCAGGTCTGTGAGGTTGTGGGCTAAGGAGAGGATGATGCTGGTCAGCTCCTTGTGGTCATAACTCTGGCTTGGACCATGTGTCATTTGTCTTCTTCCCTCTTTGTCCAGTTGCACCTGTCTCTGGTGAGGAAGGTCATCAGCAGTTCTAGGTGGTAGGGCGTCCATCACCATGCCTTGCCAGGCCATTAGATCTTCCATCTGAGACATTGGGGCAAACTTGTTCTGAGAGTTAGGGCAAGAGACTAATGCAAGACCATATAAAAGATTTAGAAATAAAGCTAGGTGTATATTGTGCAGCTAGGTTTTACCACGTGTGGTTAACTGCTTTAGGTAGCTAGTGAAGTGTGTACACTATTATTATCTTAACTGCCTATGGCAGGAAGCCAAGATTTGTATGCGACCAGAGATTTAACAATGATGTAAGACTAGTCTAAATCATTTAATTAAAACTCAAAACATACTGATGGTTCTTAACAGGTTTGATCTCTGAATATTGAAGAACAGGAAGTAGAGAGAGAGAGAAGAGAGCCTTCCCGATTCTGATTATGTCAATTAGTGGTGCTCAGAATTATACTTATGCCTTATTAATCATCTAGATTGTGTAGCAATAGGAGTCATATTTCTGGAGCACATATTTAAAATAAGCAGAATCAAGAAAAAGAGATTGGACATAGATAAATAAAATAAAAAAATAGATGACTGCTAATAGTAAAATTAACCAGTAAAAAATAAAATAGAAGGGAAGTGATCTAGTACTGGGAATAATTAATAGTACTGACATTTAACCATATAGGTCAGTGTTGGGCATCACTCCATTGTTGGCTAAGGCTGCTGCGTGTTCAGCTCCCATGCCTATGCCATTACATGTGTGTGCACTTTAGGGTCAATGTTCTATTCAAAATCCCCAATACCTATAAGAATTATTCTCTGAGTAGGCAGTTAAAATTTAATTAAGTTCAATTAAATGAGTAACTGAGCAACAATGTTCAGGAAGGAATGCACCTGAAGTTAGTTAAAGTGAGTCTGAGAAGAATTAAGGAAAGAGAATGGAAATCAGAAAATAGAGATTTTGTTAAGAGGGAATAGTTTAAATCACTTTACACTGCAATACACGCAAGCACTACTTAATGACTTCAATTACATATGCTATGCTAACCACTAACTATTGAAGTTAGGTATTAGTAAGCTCGTCTAAGGCCGCTAGGTCATGTTAGCTTAGCTTAGCAAACAAATATCGATTGTTAACAAAATGGCACCAGCCAATGACACCTATGGTAGGTGGAGTCAAACTGGTTGACAAGTCGTTGTCATGGGAACCAGTGCACCCCAGGGCACTTTAGTTCTCAAAGAGTGTCTGCACCGTTCAAACAATCTCAAATAATAAAAGCGGTACACAGTTGGTTACAACATGGCGCTTACACTTAAATCAATTCAACGCTTTTCTTTAGCAAGCCTAAATGCAAATATAGATGCATTCACTAATTCTTATTATGTATGCTTTCGCTTCTCTGTAAACAAATACTTTAAACAGGTTTCCTGTCCTTCTTTAAGGAGTACTTACACATTCACTGTAGGTTTACACTCATTTACATACAGACAGCTGTTTGTGGCTTACACACAAATACTGAAGAATTGAGAAACACACTATTTTCATTCGGCAATTGTAACACAGTACTGATCACCATTTAGCTAAACTTGTATATGCAGAGTCAAAGTTAAGATGACTGGCATAGTTCTGACTATAATTTAAAGGTCCTTACAACGCAGAAAGAGGAGCATCACTCAAATCTACCTTTACATAACACTGTACTGAGATTCCTTCGTCAGAAAACAGGTTAAACAATATTGCAATTGGGATTTCTTCGCCAAAGCATATTGATTCTGGAACAGTTTCACATGCAGCTTATCTGAGATTCCTTCGTCAGAATAGACTTATGCATTGATTAAATACTGAAATTGGGATTTCTTCGCCAAATCAGATTTACCTTACACTGATACCATTTAATCTATGTTAAGACTTTTCTAATTCATAGCAGAACTACCAAATCAATCCATCACTATCTACATTAAACAAGCCGCAAATAGCAACATACATTTGTATAGCATGTTGCATCATAACGTCTTGATTTAAAACACACTTAGGCTGACAGTAGTTTAAGCTCATAACTTTTGTTTAATCATGCCCGCATTCTCCACCAATTATGTAGTGAATTCAATGAGGAACAGAATTGTTTAAACACTATTCTTCATCAAATATGTAAGAATTATCATGAGCTTTGATCCCAATTATAAGTAATATTTTCTCCACCACCCTTTGTAAGGGAAACAAATATCAATCCAAATTGGGATGAATTTAATTAATAATGATCAATTATTATTATCTGGATCAAATTCATGATTTGGGGAAATCACTTAGCATTACGAGCAGGTAGCAAGAATCGGCATGTTTAGGGACTCCGGATTATGAGCATGAACTACAAACAACATCACGTGTGAAATAAAACAGGACTTTATTATCTAGACTAGACACATACTAATCTAACATACACACACATACAGTTAAGCATTAGAAGATGGTTGAAGTTGAAACAGAGAAGAACAGAGCATGGATTATGGCAGTATATGATATTCAGAAGATCAATAGCCTGAACTAAACATCAGTTTCTTCTTGTAACGGACCTTTGTTAAAAGGATTAATGATGCCCTATGCATCCATTAATAAGACTAAGTTTGATACTTGCACGTCTTGCCCATCAAAGAAAGAAAGAGTCCTGATGCAGGTTGTTAAGGCTCCAGTTGATCTTGGCTGGAAGTGATCAGAGAGAACCAGTTTTATGCAGAGGATCTGTATCTGGAAAGACGAGGCCGCAGCCTGGCACAAACTTATGGGTTAAAGGTGAAGTCTTCTTCTAGTCCATCCTTTGGAGATGCAGAACGCATGGAGAGAAAGAAGAGCAAAAACCAAGAGAAAAGGAAGCGCGAGGAAGAGAGAGAAAGAATCTTCTCGTGGTCTCTTTTAAACTGTGAGGATGTCACATCCTACAGACGTGACTGTTCCAATCAGGAGATGGCAACTTTGGAGGGAAAGTTAACTGTTTTTGTCTTTCAGATGGTGTTTTGCATGTGAAAGCTGATTGGATGTTCACTAGAAGACTACTAAGAGTTTGATAAAACTAATTAGAAAAGAGTTACCAAAACACAACAAACATCAACGCGAAGGACATCACAAATGTAGCTCATAGACACCAAACATGATCTAAATATCATCTTGGTTAAATGAGTTACTACAAATCTAATAATTCCAGTAGTTAAACACACATTCATGGATACGTTGGATTAATGTTAAAACAGACATAACAACATGAACATTAATACATGGAAATGTTATAAATGAATGTGTACATTTCCATATAAATGCATTTATAATTGTAGGTCTATCCCCAAAGTGAGTAAAGAGAGTTCAGCTCCTTACATTCCAATGGGTCGTAAAATACTCTATCTTGATGAATTGGTGTGAGTTGCTATGGTCACCAGAGATCTTGTCCTGCCCTTGGTGTAAGTTGCAGATTGGGGGTTGACCCCCAAGCGACTAGCCTGCTGGTGGGGTGAGGGGTGTTGTTGTAATATTTAAGAAATTTAAGTAGTTATGCGTGTCTGATCCGTCTCAGGTACTACACTATTATTTAGAAAAACTTTTTTGCCAAATTATTCTTTTGTGGATTTCATTAATATCTAATTTATTACAATTTTTTACAAAACAGGTGACTTTATAGTATAACTGTTGGATTTTGTGAGGCCCCTGGGCAGTGGGGGCCCCTAGAATGTTCATCCCCTTTCATCCCACTAGCGACGGCCCTGCATGTACTGGTGTAGCCTTGATACAAATAATTACGATGTTACAATATGAATGGTTATAATATTAATTGTATTGGGATTTAAGGGAAAAAGGCTTCTCTAGTGGTAATGCTTTGGGTTCTCTTAGTGGGATGGGAACCATTGCAACACCATTTAATGACATTGAAATAACAAGCACTTTCCAACTTTGTAGTGAGTTATGAATTCTAATATTGTAGAGACATCACTTTCCAAAACACAACATAAGCTGTGACCAGCTGTGTCAATGCTTGAGAGTGTTTCTCCATTTAAAGAAATTACAAAAACGGATATTAAACAAATAGGAAATACACACGCATTTGTAAATTTTGCCCTCTGTGGGAGACAAATGTGTTGATTTAATCAGCATGAGTAATAATATTTTCCTGCTGTAAGCTACATTCATCATTTAAATAAATGACTTTTGTTTAGTTTTGTTGTAGTGCAGAGTAACCGAACTGTGTGCACCATCCACAAGCTTTTGCTGTTTATAGAATATAGCAATTGTTGTTATTCATGTCATATTTCTATAGTTGATACATTATTTGTTGTTAGGTCAGTGCTTTTAATGCATGTACTATTGCAGTTATATGTATACTTATGTACTCCTCAAAGATGATGTATCCTGTGCCTATTTAAGAAAAAAGGCATGAGCCATTTTAAGATATCCCGCCCAATTTACAGTTTCTATTGGAAATATGTCAACAAATGCTTTTGCGCTTGCAAAGCATTTCCACAGGGATTTTAATGGCTATGTATTATGTTAGAGAGAGAGAGAGGCAGGGAGAGTGTTTTAGGGAGGTCAGTAGGGAGGGAGTCGCATATAATCCCGTAATCAAACCAGCTGCCACCTCGCACCCCTCCCCCACTCCTCCTGTACCTCCCACTCCTCCGCTCCATCATGCTCTTCTTCATCTCCGTCTCACACGCAGACAAGCACTCTCCCAGGTCTCTTGTTTCTCAGATATTGCCTTCATCTTTCTGTCGTCTAGGTAAACACTCCATGTTTCTGCTTCCCTGCCTCGACCCTTTCTTCTCTAACCTTTCTCGCTTTACCTATTTCTCTCTTCCTCTCTCTCACATTGGGTGGCATTTCATCAGAGAAGAATATAATCTCCTTAGACACTGAGACATCCAGTGACATTAAAAAAGTCACATCGTAGTTGTCATCCTCTTGTAGGCGCTCACACATTGTGACTGAGAAACACAACACTAAGTGCATCTGTGCTGGTGAGTGTATGGGGGTAGGGCCTTGTAATTTAGTCCCAGGGAGGACCCAACCTCATAATTTTATTTCAGGAAGGGTCCCCCAAATCCCTATCATTTTATCAAGCGTTGCGCAAATTCAAGCAACAGCTCTGACTGTAGGACAGCTTTAGTTATACATTTCAACGCATCACTTTGAGATCGCAATGAAAACAAACATCTATCAATATTTAGACTTGAACTGCAGGTGCAAATAATCCGTTTGGCAGTTGTTTGTAAATAATGGTTATGAGTTACCTGTAAAATGGCAGGTGTGAAGAAAGGCTGTTTTTTTCTGGATGTGTATGAGAGAGAGACTTGGTGGGGGGGGGATGGGGATGGAAGAGGAGTGAAATGGGAAAAGCTTATCAGTACTAAGGGTAGCACTTTTAAGGGGTTAACATTATGATCTAACATCTCTCTTGCACTGCACCCCCTACTTCCATGATATCCTCAATGCTTTCCTTCCCGTCTCTCCTTGCCAGCAACCAGCCATCTCGCCCCACACCCCAAACCAATCTCTCTCGCTCTCTCTCTTTCTGCTGAATCATTTCCTTCTCTCGGTGTAATTTTATTTCACTCAATTTAGATTCACTATAAAGAGAGTGCACTATGCAATTTATGGGCAAGGCATTTTTAATGTATTCAAAAAACATTATTTAGGAAAATTGAAAAACAACAGTGAAACAGACAGTAGGGATGTACAAATGCAAAGAACAATGATTCTGAATTGGTTTGGCATTGTTTTTGTTATTCGTAATAAAAGATCATACTTGACACACTAACGCCACTGCCACATTCTTCAATGATAGTAGTATATTGCTGTGCATTTTCAATCTTTTAACATAAAGTGTAAATGTAAACCAGTGGGTTTTATTGTTCCCTGTTAACCGTCACCCGTTCTGTATACGGGACACCTATGTTTGCGTCAATATTGTGTATGTCATTTCAAATCGAATCATAACAAACTATATATCATTGGAAAGGCCTAAGACTCTAGAATACAGAATTCTTTTGTATTTTTTTAAATAATTTATGTATGGCGAGTAATTTTTTTTTTTTATAAAGCGTCTGTTTAGTTTTTTTGTTATCCTTTTGCGACCTGTATTTTTTTAATGTATTTTTTAATCAAAGAAAAACAAAAACTTTTTTATACATTATTTACAATAAACCTAACAACATACCTACATGTTTTTTTAGCAATAATCAGCTACTTTTCTTTTTTCAAACGGACCAACCGTTAGTCTGTATTCCAAAGAATTCATGAGCTACCGGCATTTTAGTTCCAACATGCGTTTTAGGCTCAAAAAAGGCTCCTACAGCTAAACCCGAATAAATGTAAATGGCGAATCTCACATTACGTGTAAAAACATGCCCAGTTCATTTTTAACAAACGCACAAAAAAATTAATAAAATGTGATATACATTTTCTTTGTTTAGTAACAGTTAAGCCCATTTCCCCATCAATATCTGTTATTGTAATGCTGAAATGCAATACCGTAAATAAAATGAACTATGGAATATATATACAACTTGGTAGTATTTAATATTCCACTTTCAATTTATGCTGATTTAAATCATAAAATGAATAAATGTCACAATACAAAGAAAATGTAACTAGCCCATTTTTTTGTGAAGTTATATTATGAAATGTTGGGTTGTTTCAAACAATGGTTGGGTAAAATAAAGACAATTCAAACTAAATAAACCAAAAAAGTTCCATATTTGACCCGACTATGGATTGAAACAACCCATTATTTTTAAAGTGTAGACTATGTCCTATAACCCTCGCTTTTTTACATTTTTCTTTTTATTTCATGTTAAGAATTCAGGAGGGACAGTAGATGTAGAATTCTCAACTTGCTGTGTAGTGTGAGGTTGTGTGCATGTGCATGTGTGAATGTATGTGTGCATTGAATGTACACGCATGAGTCACTCTGTACCATGTTGCTAATTTCACAGTCAGCGAGCTGTGGATGATATCATGGATAGCACTTGTTGAGATGGACCTCTGAGAACAACTACAACATAAGAGTCTCAGATTAGATAAACTCAGCATCAGAGGAATATAAGTGATGTTGATTTGATTTATTGAGCTGTATGTCATCCTAAAGGTTACAATTACATTAAACTAGCAGCGAGTAACAAATCATGGGCTCATGGATGAGCTATAACTAAAACCCATTGGCTTAAAAAAACGTAATGAAATAGTTTTTTTGGCCTAACTTCTCCCTTTCTCTGTGTTTCTCAGATGGCATTCACAGCATCAGCGCTCAGTGCATCTTGCGGGTTCTCATCATCACGGAGGAGATGCTCAGCAGCAGCGTTACTGTGCGATTGCAGAACATGTCCCAGGAGCACTTCCTGTCCCCGCTGCTCACTCACTTTCTGGAAGGAGTGTCAGCGGTGCTGTCGGTATCTCCTGATGATGTGTTTGTGTTTAACGTGCAGCCGGATGCGGAAGCAGGGAGGGTGCTCAACGTGAGCTTCTCTGCAGCGTTGCCGGGAGGTCAGTTCTTCCCATCCGAGGCTTTGGAGGAACAGCTGTACCTCAACAGACCCAGACTCAATGCCCTTGCACATATGGAGGTAAAATGCGTACACTTATCATAAAACATATTCGGAGGCTTAAGGCATACTTTATGTATGTCATTGCATAAATTAAGAAATATGAAATCAAGAAGCGTGAGGAAACGAATGATGCTAAAGCTTTTGTAAAATAAATGAAATTGTCATATAAACACACACCCACACTGTGACACTGTGTATTTTGGCAGGTTCTCCCATTCGACGATAACGTGTGCCTCCGCGAGCCGTGTCAAAACTACATGAAGTGCATAAGTGTTCTCCGCTTCAACAGCTCCGCCCCCTTTATCACCTCCCCATCCACACTCTTCCGGCCCATCCATCCAATCACAGGCCTGCGCTGCCGCTGTCCAGCTGGATTTACTGGAGATTACTGTGAAATTGAGATTAACCTGTGTTACTCGAATCCCTGCTTGAATGGCGGAGTCTGCGCTCGCAGGGAGGGAGGCTATACGTGCATCTGCCGAGAGGATTATACAGGTGAGTGTGTGTGTAGTCTCACGAACTACAAACGTTTTTGGTTGTTTATCCTCGGCAAAAAACAATAATGTTTGTCTGATCGACACATGCAAAGAACAACCGCTTCTCATTTTTTATTTCATGGGACCTTTAGATTTTCAATTCTGAAATCTTTGAAACCACAATTACAGAGAGTAATAGGCTTGAAGCTCACAAAAATAAATATGCATCTGAGATTACAAGAATAACCCACAAAAAAACAGTTGAGAACTTGACTATGGCTATAAAGAATTTTGTTTGTTCAAAAAATTAATTATTATTTAAAAGGAAATTAGCTCTAAAAATATAGTGGTTGTGCCCGAGGGTATCTACTACACAGTGTGTTTCAAGAAACAAGAATATCTGTCAAACATTCAGTGTCAGGACTCAAGAGGCTTGCAAATTCTGCTAGTCCTGAAATCACAGAAATGTAGAATAAATTGAGCAACAGCCAACCAGATTGGAACCAGTTTCTTGATACATTTATGTGCAGTATGCATCAGATGGCCAGTGAACAGGCTGTGAGCTTTTCGTGGGTGTGCCATCTGATGTTTCCACTGGATGGTGGTGATAACTTACAACCGCTTGCCAATTACAGTAGTTCTTTCAATTTGTGTTTGTGCGCAGAGTACGGTTAACCCAATTTAAGCTTGTTTGAAATTAAATGAGCAACTCTTAGTAAAACAAAAGCCGCTGTGTTAGAGAGAACGAGAGATACACCGGAAAGATGAAAGCAGGGACAGATGCAGGATCGCCTGAGGGTCTTACCATGTTAGTGAAAGTGTGGGGGCTGGGCAGAGAGGTTGGCTGTTTAGAGAAGGTGGTTTAGCCCAAGAGGAGAAGAATGGCTTTGATGAATTAAACATGAATGAAGGGGAAGAGAATACATGATCAAATATTCTGAAGGGGATGAAAGATAGAGAAGAAGAGAGAGGAAGAGAGAGAAGATGAAATGAGTGATGTGCTCTTTATAGGTAGTCAGGAAGTTCAGCTACTTAGAAAATATGAACAGCTGGAGAAAGATGGAGAGAGAGCACATTAGACAAAGATAAATGTTTCTGGAGACTAAAAGAAAGAGTTTAGTGAAAGATAGAGATTTACCGAAATGGAAAGCTGTTTTAAAAGTTTTCCTCATGCTGTTTTAAGTTAAGTAATTTAGAGTCTACTGAGAATCAATAGAGATTTGTTTAAGTTTGTCGGTGTGTATAAAAGCACGTGTGTATTTAGAAGCTAATCTTTTGCCCATGTCAAGATAACTGTGTTTAAATGCTCTTTGTGTACAATTAGATGATTATCTGTGTGTTTAATCACATTTTGTGGTTGTGGAGCTTTTAAGATGATCTGGGTGCAGAGATTTTAATCCTTGATGTTAGCCTCATATATTTTTATGTGTTATCTTTATATACATATTATTTGCACACGAGTTTCAGTAAGCTTTAAGTGTGTGTGTGTGCATGTCAGGATCTGTGTACAGGCGCAGTCAGCGCATGTGAAATGTTTTCTCAGTATTGCTTGTGTGTACATGTCAGAGGGTCTATGCGGTTTTGTCTGTCTAGGGACAGTTCACCTAAAAATAACAATGATGTTATCGTTACTCATCCGCATTCCATATGACTTTCTGACTTCCATTGAACACAAATAGTGATGGTGCTTGCAGGATTTTCAAGTTGATGTTGTCCATGCATCAAAATAAAAGTGAACATGGCTGTCCCAGCAACTTGGACAAGCATCTTTTTGTGTACTGTTGAAGGAAGTTATATTACATGCAAACAATTGATGACATATATTTTTGGGTGTACTTTCCTTTAGTAAAATGTGTATCTGGCTAAGACAGGTATATCTTTATCACTATACTGGTCATAGCCACATGAGCAAACATCAGATTAGTTTGAAATAAATGTCAGTCTTTCAGACAGGGATTTCAAGTTACGGAAAATATTAAATATCTGTCTTGTCTTTTGCTTGAGGCTACTATTGGTCACATTGACGGTACCTGCTTACAGATGAATGATTTATGATGTTTTCATGTTAGGTTTAATTCTTTTTCAGAGACTATAGAATATCTTTGGTTCTGCACATGTTTTATTAGGCTTTTGAATATTCAGTTGGACTGATGCTGTCAAGAGAACCTCAAACCCTTTTTCTCCCCAGGTGATATGCTTGTAAGCTATGATGAATATGTTAATACCTCTATTTTATGTTGAATATGCAAATAATTTCAAGTTGCCTGAACGATGCTGGGTTTTTTTAGTCCATGTGTTTTGCAGAATATTGGTGTGTGTGGGTGTATGTGTCTGGTCTGCATTTTCCTCCAGTTGTTAGTGTAAATAAATATCTTTTTTTGTGTGTCTCAAGGCATTTTGGAGATATGAGTATTTCTTTTTAGGTAGGTCAGAGTTTGAAATGCTTTTTTAAGCAGCAGTTTCACAATCCCACTAAAGGGAGATGGTGCTGTCTACATGTGATTCTTTGTCAGAGGTTTCCACATTAATGTGTTATATTTAAGTGTTGCCAGAGGCTCACCAACATAATTCTGGAACATCTTAGTACCAGAGTCTGACTCACATTTGGCTCAGTGTCACAAAGCCTGAGGGCAGGATTCAGTGTACTTTTAAAACTCAAACAAAATACTGCTTTTGGTATGGTTTGTGTCTCTGTGTGTGGTATTGGTCCACTGAGACACATCGCTACTTGTGTTTTACAGATCTCTGGTGTGAATAATATGTTAGCTTGAGTCTGTTTGTAGAAAACCGGGGTATATTTTAAGAATTTTCAGTTAGATTTAATTTGATTTGAGATTTTTTCCCTTTTCCATCAACCAAGTTCTATCACATCCATTATTGCCAATATCAAAACCAATGCTTTTTATATGTTTGTCAATAAAATCTGTTATTACATTCAAAACTCACAATGAATTATTAACATTAAGGGATAGTTCCTCCAAAAATACACACCCTGTCATCATTTATTTACCCTTTTTCTGTGGAACACAAAAGATCATATTTTAAGAAATGTCTCTGTTGTGTCCAAGAAGATAATTGGGCCTATGTTATTGTTTACCAACGTTATTTAAAATATCTTTTGTTTCAGAAGAAAGTAAATAATACAGTTTTTGAATGACATGTGAGGTGAATAAATATATAGAGAATTTTCATTTTTGGTTGAATTGCAAACTACCAGACTTTTGTTTTACTTGATAAACGTGGTCTATTTTAATCTTTATTTAAAGATTTAAATTTAAATTTAACTCATTGCAAATATTACACAGATCCATTACAATAGCTGTCACACATTGCTTCATTATAATATAATGTGAAACAACTCCAAATGTTTGTGAGGGAACTGTCTTTGTGACTGTAGTGTTGTAGCACGTCAGTCTGTGATTAGAAAACATAGCAGAAAACGAAACTGTAACAGAGCTTTTATTATTCCACCTCAAAGTCAATGATGCACAACGATTTTCACACTAAATGGATAATAAAACGAGTTTCACAAAAACACTTCAACACGCTCCTAGAAGTAATAGATGATGTGAGAATTGATACTCGCAATGCAAAAACAGTCTCAGGATGGCAATATTTCAAGAGCAGTCTACATCTTCCAAGTAACAGAATGAACTAAAAGAATCCACTGTATCAACCTTCGCATCTGATCGTACTGTTTGTTCTCTGAATCTGATCTGAATTCAACCTTGATTGTGAATTAAATCCTAATATGGTGTGAGTTTATGTGTATTTTGTTGTGATTCTCTATCTGTGTCAGGCGAGCATTGTGAGTTCGACCGGCGTGCTGGACGGTGTGGGGAAGGCGTCTGTCACAACGGCGGTACGTGCCGGGAGCTCTCCGGAGGTGGGTTCAGGTGCGATTGTCCTGCAGGAGGTTATGAGAAGCCCTACTGCTCCGTGACGTCTAGATCATTTCCGCCAAAATCCTTCATCATGTTCAGAGGCCTTCGCCAGCGATTCCACCTCTCTGTTTCTCTCTCGTGAGTCACACATGTGCACACAGACATACCTGTTCACAAAATGACACGCTTAACCTTTAATTATTATGAAATATTTAACTATTATAAATCATCTTTTGCCCTCTGTGACATGTTTAATACCTGCTCCTGCTCTTTAATTCATGTTCTGTTGATCAGAAAAGCTCCTTTGCTCTTTCATCCTCTTCTCTTTATCTCCTCTTGTGAGAGCTTGTTCTCGTCATGAATTGTGATTGGTCAGGGGTTGGTTGCTAAGGAGCAGAGGTAATATAATGGATGTACTGTATTTTGTAATCTCCAGAGTGCCTGAAACAGAGATATTTTATTTATTAACATGGTCAAATATCGACACATCCAGAAAAGGGCGCAACCTCACATCTCCCTTGATGCCCAAATAATAAAACCTCCTTCTCTCTCTATCGCTCTTTCTCTCTCTTTTAAAGCCTAGCTGTCTATTTTGAACATAGCCGTTGTGTACAGTTTGCAATTTACAGATCGGCCGTGTCCTATAAAACTAAAAACTAAAAGTCTTTGCTCAGAAGAGCGTAAAACAGAGAGCTTTTTAATGGCTCTGGCTTAGTCTGTCAAAGTAAAAGCTGTTTCAAGTGAGTAGTTCTTAACTCAAAGGATATCTAGAAGCATGTCATCTATAAATGTAGACTCGTAAATAAATCTCATATAGAGGTTTTTACAAACATGCCAACTTATACAAAATTGGGTTGTACTAAGTTAAAGTTTAATGCTTTAAGTATTTTAATATTATCAGTGATAACCCACTGTATGTGAATATAACACACATCATAACAGATTGTTTCAGCAATATGCTCGAATCCCATAATTTAGTAGAAAATAGATGTGAATGATAAAAAAGTCTAAGTTAAAATGTTGTTTACTGAACCCTTGGCACCGAAACTTCCCATGCTTCCTGTCCTGAAACGAATTGGGTCTTATTTCCAGATTACATTAGTCATCACTTTGTGCTGAGTGTACTTAAAAACCATTTACAGACATCATTTAACTCCAAATGGAGAAGTAATGAGTCATTCTGGACCTTTGATGAACTTTAAATGTGTTGAAATGTTTCGTAGGTTTGCCACATTGGAAACTAATGGTTTGCTGTTCTACAACGGTCGGTTTAATGAGAAACATGACTTCCTCGCACTTGAGATATTAGATGGACAAGTGGTTCTTAAATACTCCACAGGTAATTTGTGCGTCTGTTGAACAAACAAACTATTTAAAATGAATCTTTTTTGTGTGATAAGAATTCTGTGAGTCTGTCTCTATAATATCTAGTTCTGACCCCTGTGTGACCTTTGCCACAGGTGAGTCATCTACGCAGGTGAGTCCATACCTGCCCGGTGGGGTGAGCGACGGCAACTGGCACACCGTTCACATCCATTACTACAATAAGGTGAGAACATTTACAGATGATGTTATTGCAATGATGCAGGATTATTTTCAGTTTTCTTTACCCTGGATTTTCCGGAAACCTGTTTGTTATTTTTTTTTTAATTTTTGCATTGACCATTAGCCATTACTCTCCTTAATGGAACTTCATAATGCCCTATGCGGCCAGAAGAATGTAAACACTCAACTCATACAGTATATGCTGGATCAGCATTTCATTTAACCACAGGCTTTGAAGGGCAGCTGTTAGTTTCTTGCAGCATCTACTTTCCGGAAAGGCTGCAAGATGTGTTCTTATTCAGACACTATAGAGCTAGATATTTACATCAGAAACTTCATTTTTATTTATGCATTTTTAATTGTCCTCCTTTTGTGCACGAGAAAATTGTCGTAATGAAACAGAAATGGGTCCTGTCCAAACCTATTCATATAAAATGTTGTTTTATAAGTCTAACCAAACCTGCTATCTCAAAGGGGTGTCCAAATACCTCAAGTACATGCTTGCATGGGTGTCAGGGTAAATAACTATCAAACTTCTTGTGTTTGTTTATGCAGCCCAAGCGTAGTGTGAGTGGTGAGGTTCAGGGTCCATCGGATGAGAAGGTAGCAGTCATGAGTGTGGACGACTGCGATACAGCCGTTTCTCTGAGATTTGCGAGTCAGCTGGGGAACTACAGCTGCGCAGCTCAAGGGAGGCAAACCAGCAGCAAGAAGTGAGTGTGCATCATATTGATATGCGCAATCGGTTTAGTTTTGTGGTTTAGTATCTATCTGATTCTCTTCTTCTGTACTTTTGCCCGTACAGGTCTTTGGATCTGACAGGTCCGCTGTTTTTGGGTGGAGTTCCGAACCTGCCAGAGAATTTTCCATTTAGTACAAGAGAATTTATTGGCTGCATGAAGGACCTACACATTGATAACAGACCCCTGGACATGGCGGGATTCATTGCTAATAATGGCACTTTACCAGGTCTGTGTGTGTTGACAATGTGGTAAAAGTTTGTGGTAAAACAATATATATATCTAGTGACCCAGCTGGTAAATATATTTTTTGTAAGCATAAATCAAAAACCCTTATTAAGATTAGTTTATGTTGCATTTATGTTCACAGTTAGTGTTTGTAGCTGTAATGATACAATATTCTCTGCCTGTCATTGGCTGTGGTTATAAGGATTGTGTTTCTGTGGCTGAAGGCACCATTGTTGATCTATAGCTTTGTATCCTCATTAGGCTGCAGTGCCAAATTGCCTTTCTGTAAATCGAACCCGTGCCAAAATGGAGGGACGTGTCGGGTGAGTTGGGAGACCTTCTCCTGTGACTGCCCCGTTGGATTTGGAGGGAAGGACTGCAGTCTAGGTGAGACCATCACAGATGTACACAGTTTTGTTAATGAATGAACTTCACTTGTGCCTTCAGTGGAAATCTCTGAAACCCAAATATGAGGAAGAAAAACACAATCTGTCTTCATGTTTTTATAGCAGATGCTGTTTTTCCACCAGACAATGAGTGGCTCATCTTGCCAGTGATGGAAATGACATGATAATTGGAGCTGTGTGTCACATTTCCTTGTCATAGGAATTTATTGTAAATTAAAAATTTGCATAAGTTTTGTGGGTGGTAAGGATATTCATGCCTAAATATAAAGGAGAGATTTGGGGATTTTCTCAATTTAGCCGCCATTGACAGATTTTGGTACCTGAGCAAGCACACATAAGTACAGTACATACTGTACATACCACCATTTCTAACACCAAACTGACAACCATATAAATGTTGATGATAATATTGCTGCAATGGTTCTTCCACAGTGATGTCCCACCCCCACCGTTTCCTTGGTTACAGCGCACTGTGGTGGGACCTAAAGAATGACGTCACCATCAACACACCGTGGTACATGGGGTTTGTGTTCCGCACCAGGTCGAAAGAAGGAGTTCTTCTGCAGGCTCAAGCTGGACAAAACACTAATTTAATCTTTCAGGTATATACACATGCAGTTTGTCTGAAGATCTCTCAGGATTAGTAAAATAAGATCACAAAAAGGCGCTTTCTTTATGTGGCCTGTATTGCGTTTGTGCTTGAATGTAGGTGGTGTCCGGTCAACTGGTGTTTTCTGTGGCTCGAGGTCCAACTCGGCCGGTAAGGTTGAGGCTGGATCAGGTTCAGGTGTGTGATGGTCGCTGGCACGACCTACAGCTGGAGCTCCGTGACGTCAGGAGCGAACGAGAGACTCGATACGTTGCTACTGTCAGACTGGACTTTGGACTGTATCAGGTACACACAGAAGGGGTTAGCTAACCACCATTCGATCCATTGACCCATTGATTTAATCCTAATTGTAATCTATAATCTGACATTTCATTTAATCTTTTGCGGATTAAACTACAAATCATACACGGATCACTTGGATAATCATCACTGTTTGCAAACAAACAAAGCCATACATAAATATTATCAAGGTGGATCACACAAACACTGACATACCCACAGTCATTGAAATTCACTCTCTCTCTCTCTTCACGTTTCTCTCTCTTCCTCACAGGGGACAGTAATCGTTGGGAATGAGATTAATGGTGTGAAGGTAAAGCACCTGCACGTAGGCGGAGTGTTTGGCTCAGGAGAGGTGCAGAATGGGATACGTGGCTGTATTCAGGTGCGTTGTTGCCAATTACTTCACGTTTACTTGGGCAACTTGCTTTAATCACTGTATAGAAGTTTATGAATTATTGGTAGCTATCTATTCCTAATGGAGTCATTAGTTTACTGAATAATTAATGAGAACTTAGAGAACAGATTAAGTAAACTTTCTACTACAGTTAGAAATGCATTTTCTTTCCACACATGGGGATAGCTATAAATAATTTCAGTTATTATTTTGTTGGAATTAATAGTATTATTTCAATAAATGTTAGCATTTTAAGTTAAAATTAACTAATTATATCTGATCTGGATTATGGGTGTCTAAATAGTGTGTTTGTGTATTTGCTCATAATGAGATGTACCTATTTATCCGTGAACTTTAGGGAGTGCGTCTGGGTGTCCGACCGGATTCCCCTGCATTGCCCCGCCCATCCAAAACCATCAAGGTGGAGATTGGCTGTAATGTTGACAACACATGTAACTCCTCCCCTTGCCCCGCCCACAGCCATTGCACTGACGAATGGGACCGGCACACCTGTGTTTGTGGACCAGGTAGGATTTGTGCTCCAAAAATAGGATTGTATTTTGAGGCGTAAGGACTTAACACGGACAAGCTGAAGATAATTGCAATATTAATCTGATGGTGGTTTTTCGAAACACCTGGATGGACAAAATTGTGCTAGGATGCTGTTTCTGTGCTACGATCGCCTATCCTCTTGTATCAGCTATTCTCACTTCTAAATGAAGATACTCACAGACATGTTGACTTCATTATTATGCCGCTAGAGTTGCATCAGCCTCACTTTTATTAATAGCTCTGTGCTGTAAGAGATATCAAAGACTCCCCTAATAAACTCTGAATTAATTTCTTAGACCTCCTCCTGGTAGAATAAACCCACACACTGTACAACCACTCACACAAATGCCTGCACGCAAGTGTCTGGATTTTAGAATGAAAATATCTCTTTCTGCCCCTGTCTTGATCTGGTGTTTGTTGAATTCCTATAAATAATTTAACCTTAAAGGGGTCATTTGACTCGAATAAAACAAATATTATTGTTTGCTTTAGATGTAATACGTACACACGATTTATGGTTAAAAACAATGTATTTTTCACATACCGTGCATGTTTGTATCTCCTCTTTGCTCCGCCTCTCTGAAACAAGCTGATATTTTACAAAGCTCTGAAAGCGAGGTGTGCTATGATTGGGCAGGTCACTAGTGCGTAGTGATTGGTCGAATACTGCACGGAAATGTAACACCCCTTACCATATTCGGAACATAAAGCTGCGACGGTACAATGAGATTTACAAGACCGCCCACCTTACTTGCGTATACATTTGGGCGGTCTTAGTCAAATCATACCACAAAGTGACATACATGTGTGGGGGTGTGGTTACACGAGGCGTTTCAGAAAGGTCTGGGTTCGCATTTGCTTTTAGATAGAATGCATCTTTTGTTCTGACACTTAAATTTTTGCAATTTTACGTGTCTAATACATGCATGGGCAACTTATAACACACCAAAGACACAGAAAAACACGTATTTCTGCCATATGACCCCTTTAATAAAACTCTACATATTGCTGATTGCTGGTTGAACGTGAAGGAGTACTTTGGATGTAGTTATTTCTCTGAGAATTAAACTAATTCGGTTAAGATGTAATTCTGTTTCTACTGTATCCATGTCAATGTAGCCGATTTTTATTGCTGCATTTCATTTTTGATTTGTGAGCTCTTCATTCATCGTAACAGGCACATGCTGATTGTATAGTTTAAACATCTTTCTGCTGAGAGAGAGAGAGAGAGAGAGAGCGAGTGAGTGAGTGAGAGAGTAAGAGAGAGAGAGAGAGAGAGAGAGTAAGAGAGAGAGAGATAAATGGGTTTGTATCTTTTGAACAGTTGTCGTGCAGATGGATGCTTTTCTATGAATCTAGCGATGGAGAGATCAAGGCTATGCTTTTGTATTGTGAGTTATAGTGGAGATAGAAATGTATTACTTTTGAATATAAAGGTGTATGTGAGGTGTTCGAAGCACACACGCTATTACTGCATCTTCTGTTATGGATTCTTTTACATTTCATTTTTGTAAAATATTAAATCAGAAGAATGTCACATTTTTAATTCAATATACTTGAGACTCCATCGCAGCTAAAACATTCACTAGGTCTTCCATTTTTTGGACAATCAGATAGTCCTGCCCGGTCCGTTTATTTTAAAAGATGAAAGATTGTGTGTCTTTGAAAGGCATACAGGCCTCAGTGCTTTGCTGTAATGGTATCTTTGTTTTTGTGTAATAGGATTCTATGGTAAGAGCTGTGTGGATGCGTGCAAGCTGAACCCATGTGAAAATCAAGCGAAGTGTCACAGGAAGCCCAGCTCATCTCACGGATACATCTGTGACTGTGAGGACAGTCACTACGGACAGTACTGCCAACATAGGTACACGCCAAACACATACAAAACCAGTCTGCTTCTATGTGTCCTGTAGCCTGTAGATAGAACTTTAATTGTGATTTATAGTTGAAGCTTTAATAAGTTGATGAACAAATTTATCTGGACGTTGTTGATACATTCAGATTTATGATCACAATTTTAAACTTATTTTGGCCATATGTATATGGCAGGACTTCAGTAATGCATTTGTTCTGTTTTGCCGTGTGTTGCTACGGTTAAGATATGGCCATTCTATGGTTTAAAGTGGACTCGAGTTTGCCGACAGTCTGAACTTCATGTGACCTTAATTCAACCCCTACCTCAAACACATACATGCTCGCCCAAATCGTTAATACTGTAATATTATCTGCCCCTTTTTATCGTATCTCTGTCTGATATGTCCTAGATAGAGAGATAAACTCTGTGTTTGTGTTTCTAGGGTTGAACAGCAGTGCCCTCGTGGTTGGTGGGGAACCCCAACTTGCGGACCCTGCCACTGTGATGCCAGTAAAGGCTTTGACACCGACTGCAACAAGACTACTGGACATTGTCACTGCAAGGTAAACACAAAAATGAATACCAATATTACTAAAAAAGGTGCACTGAGAAATCTGTCTCTGTGACAGTATGTGTAAGAAGAGACAGCAGCATTTTAGCAGACATCGTGATCTGCCTCTGTTTAGTAATGCTCAACATATCAAAGGGTGTCGCTTTGGGTGTATCGGTAAAATGTACAAAAGTATGGTTGTGCTTTAAATAAAATCACCAATAAAACCGCTATACATATAAAGGATACAGGATGAATGTGTTTTGAATGACTGGAGTGTGTAAATTATCGTGTTTGTTTGATTTACTGAACGTTTAATCCGGTCACAATAAAATCCTGCAAACTGGATTTAAAATCGACTTTTACTATAGTAAAAGATATGATGTGACTATGGTAGAGTAGGCGGGGCGAGACCGTGGTTCGAGTCTGGTGAGTAATTGTGAATGAGCGCCAGCTTTGCGCACACCGGGCTCGAATCACTTAAGGGGATTGGGAGCGTATAAAGAAACGAGCGACCAGACCGTCGAGGAGAGAGGACTGGGCCGAACGTGTTTTATGTTTGTATTTATGTTTATGTTATTGCGCCGGCGGTCAACCGTGAGGGGCGGCCGGCTGTTTATGTTTTGTTATTATTCTGATTAAATATTTAAATGTCTGCCGGTTCCCGCCTCCTTCCTTCCCTACTTTGAATCTTACTACAGTGACATTAACATTGAATGTGCGAGAAACTCCAGAACTGTTGGCTGATGTTAAAACGCATGATGCATACATCACTGCCTTCATCTCACATCAGATTAACTGCCACCGTATTATTTGCCTCTCATTTGCAAAAAGTTGTGGACCTTTTATTTGGGCTCCCACTTTTATTCAGCTGTCAATCCCATAGTCCCCAACACAAATTTGATGTTCAGCTTCCACAGAGAATGATTTGAAAATGCATATCTGCTCACTTCACACCAGCGACAATGTGCAGATAGCCAATGGATAACATATTTTACCACATTCTCACTGCAGCTGTCAGGGGCTGACACGGAGGAGGATGAATGGAGAAACAAAAAGGTATAATCCAATGGGGTTTAATGATAACAGAAGTCCAAAACAAACACGGGAGCAGGGAACAGGGAAGACCAAACCAGTAATACCATTCATTGACATAAATAATAACCGACAAAGAACAGAGGGAGACACAGGGCTTAAATACAAAAGGAAGACACTCATGGAAAACAGAAACAGGTGTGGAACTAATTAACAATGACGAAACACAAGTGAAAACGAATTAACTAATAATGTGATTGGCAACGGGAGATTAACAAAGATGAGGGACAGGTGAAAACAATGAACAAGTGAAAACAGGCAAGGAACAACGTGACATTACCCCCCCTCCACAAGGCGCGACATCGCGCCAAAACAGTACCAAAGGGGGAAGGGGGCTGGGCGTCCTGGAGGCCGGTGCAGGGAAGACCAGACCTGGTGGGATGGGAGACCTCCAGGACGATACGTCCAGCTCTGGGACTCTGGAGGGCGGCGGCCCATTCCTGGAGGCCTGGAGGGCGGCGGCCATTCTGGAGCCTTGAGGGCGGCGGCCATTCTGGAGGCCTTGAGGTTCGGCGGCCATTCTGGAGGCCTTGAGGCGGCGGCCATTCTGGAGGCCTTGAGGGCGGCGGCCATTCTGGAG
>CM017904.1:23210861-23261459 GCA_008369825.1 Triplophysa tibetana | reverse complement strand
GCCTGGCCCCGGCATCGCAAGCCTTCGACACCGTGATGCCGAAGTCTGCGTGCTTTGGGCGGTAGGTGTGGCCGATTCCCACCAGGTGGTAGCCGTCCGCGGCACAGGTGCACCGCGGGCGGACGTTCCACCCGGGGATGTCGACGTAGACCTTGGCTGCCACACCATCGAGGGAAGTAAGGGAGCCGGAGCTGGTTTCACTGGAACGGTCCGTGGAGCGTTCCAAGTTTTACACAGCTCCTCATGCACTTCCGGGAAAAACATGGAACCCGGGGTGGGCACGGTTTGCACCGCGCTCCGACCCCAGGAACCACGCATCCCCGGGTTAGCACGGGTGGCATCACTTCTGCTTCCTCCAGAACTCGACCCGGGGTGGAGCTCAGATTCGTCAGAGCCGGATGCCAGTCCCCCTCCGATGCTGCGAGTGACGTCTCATCTACGTCACACATCGTTTCCGAGTGTGTGCGTGAGGATCCGGACGGTATGCCACCGCCGGTTGGGGAACGTTTAGAAGAGCGAATCGGGGTGCGATCGGCCCGTGAGCACTTGGCTGGCGGGTTTACGTTCGCAGAGTTCCCCATATCACTAACGCTGCTAACGTGTGTGGTCATCAGGGCCGTAGCCACAGATGTCACAGCCCAGGTAGCGAACGAAATGGTGGCTGGTTCCCGTAGGAAGACAGCCACCCGTGACCGCAACTTCTGAAAGACAATCTGCCCGCAGTGCGGGCAGATGTGTCAACGAACGCTGCTTCAGTGTGCTGGACGCCCAGACACCTAATGCAGCGATCGTGTCCATCCCCCTCCTCGATGAGGGTGCCGTACCCAAGAGAACAGCGGGACATGCCGCGCTGGAGAATGCTCAGTCAGTCCTGAAAAGGACTTTTTAGAAGATCTTTTACACCTCCGGAACCGCCGAGACGCCCAGGGGAAGGTCGCTGCAGGTAGGGACGATCCGCTGCAACACGTCGTAGCACCAGCAGTGTAGTTTGTAGAGGATTTTGAATCCTAAGTTGTACTCAAGAGTGAAGGCTCTGAAGAACAAAAGGTAAATGAATGCTGCACGCCGGCTTCCTTTTATACCGGATATCCGGGGGCGGAGTCCGGCATGCAATTTCATTCGCCAAATTTCATTGGCCTTTTCTATAGTAGTCAGTATTGATGTTTCTCAAGGACGAACCCCATCTGTCGTTCTCGACACAACGTCGAGAGACCGACAGAAAGGGAACTACATTCATTCAACTTAAAGTAGCTTATTTTAGTATCAAGCTAATTATGCTAAAGAAATAAAAACACACTTTTTGATTAAGGACTTTATTGTAAAGTGTTGCCCTTTGAATAAAATAAAAATGTAAGGGACAAAAACAACAACATTTTGTTAGACATCAATCAACAGTAGAAATTTCTTTGTTTTCAATAAAATGACATTGATGCATGGAAATTTTATTGACGTGGAAAAACTGCATTTGCCACGCTTTTACCCAAAATGACTACGGTGCATTTATTCTATAGGGGGTGGTTTCCGTACATGGTTAAGACTATAGTCACTAGACTACAGTAAATGTTAGAGGTGTCTAAACTGAAAACACTTGCATTGACACATCCTTAAATACACCAGTGCCATTGTTTGTCTCAAAACGCAAACAAGTGATGTTTTTTTTATGCCATGTTTGTAAAAGCTACTTAAATGTCCTTATATAACTAAGGCCTAGTACTGATTTAAGATAATCCCTGTGCAGGAAACCACCCATACGTGTCTTATAAGTATCTGTGTTCTCTGGACTCAAACCCACAACCTCTACCAATTGAGCTACAGTAACACATTAGTGGATAAAGATATCCCATCAAGTTGACAAATGCATTTTGTCCATCAAGACTTCTTGATGACTTCTTTCAAAAAGAGCCATATCCATGCAGTCGAAAGAAATAAGGTCCATCCTTGAACAAGAGTTTACAAATAAGATTTCAAAATGATAAGGTATTGTTTAAAAATATATAAATGAACTAAAAGTGTGACGTTAAGATCATTTAAAGCGAACTAACAACTATACTTGCAGTAGTAGTTTACTGAGACTATACCTCAATGTGTAGTGAAGCAAGTATATACTTAAACTGTAGGTTCACTTGAAATGTTAAACTGTTAAACTTACTTTTACTTAAAAGTTGCCCAAACAGTATATTTATTCTATTGGCACATTGATATAAGTATACCTACTACATATACTTGACACAAGAACAGTATATGTTATATATACTGGCTGAAGTATATTTAATAAAATTAACTTTGAAGATGAAAATTGGGTTTTGCTTAAAAATACAAGCATGGCACATGCCAGCATTTCCTGACACAATTTTCTCATCGACAGACAAGGTTTCAGGAGACTGGTAGGAATGATGACTATCTTAGATCTGGCTGTTCTTCAAGAATGGGATAACAGCGGCTCATTGGCATCTTGTGCCAGTGTCTATCCAATATTCTCATTTGTTTATTGTATTTATGCAGTGAAGGTTAGAAAGAATTGGACAACTGCACAGATGTTTTTTGCACATATACATTAGCACAGAGTTGGTCTAGATATAAAAAGAGCCCTCACAATCCCTCTTTTCATTTCACTATCTATCTTTTAATCTAAAATTAACTTTCATTTGATACTATTATTATCTCAGCTATGTTTTAGTAGTTTTCTCATCAGGGATTTTCAGCTTATGGGTGTTTAAGAAAATTGAACATAGTTCCAATTGTGGATTTAAACATTTCATTTATTGATCGATTCATGATGAAAAGCCACTTGCATGTGTTTGATGGCTGACTGTCGCGACTGTCTTAAGGAGGGATGGATTAACGCACGGGCCTACTGGGCACATGCCCAGGGCACTAGACCAGCAGGGGGCCCTGGCAAATGTATTATATGTAAAAAAATATATATATTTTATTTTCTCAATAAAATACAGCTGAATACTGTGGAATAAAGAAATTATTTTAGCAGGGAAGTATTAACCATAGCGAATAAATCAAAATTCTAATGCATTGCCGCGCTGTTGAGAGGGACAGTGCATCTATAGTCGAGTAAATAAAAAGGATGCGATTTAAGCGTGCAGAAGTCACGTGTAGACGACAGTTTGGCAAAATAACAAAATGAGCTTAAAACCAGAGAAATGTGTCCAAGACATCTCAGTTTGCTGTTTTCTCTGAGGGAATCACTAAAGATACATTTAGTTAAGTTAAAACAAACTTTTTTATTAAGATAACCTTGTGATTGATATTGCTTACTTTATAATGCATGGACTGTTAAATGTTTGTCTTCTTAATGCAATAAATGAATTATGATAGGTATAAGCCCATGTGAGTTGGTGAGGTCAGACGCTTTTTAGGTGTCTCGATCAAAAAGCTTTTTAGGTGTCGAGTTTTGCAAAATACAAATAATTCAATTGTGTTGGTTTTTGTGCATTTACACAGAGGGCATTTTCTATTGCGCTGAACTACTTTTATATTATTGTCCTATGTAAACACCCTCTAGAGGGACGTGTTTAACTATTATGCCTGCGTCTCACGCCTTTGCAGCGTCTCTCAAATAGGCCATGGTTTCAAGACACTTTGTCAAGTTGAAATAATTTAAATTTATACAACCAGTTCATCAATGTCAGTTCCACAGCAGTGGACCAATCAGAAGACCCCAAAGGTGGGACAATTGTCGTAAGCTTTTGTTTACGATAGCAAGTTGGCATATTGGAATTTCTTTTATCAAAAGAGTACCTCAAGACATTCGCGGATTGTGCTGCGCTTTTTCAAACCCTTCCTGACCGCTGTGTCATGCGTTTTTAGATGCAAAGATGTGTTCTGTGCAACCGCTCCAAGTCCTGAGTATTACAGCAAAAAATATGTGATGCCAGGGGGCTTTGAAACATACCAGAGCACATACCAGAGTGAGTAATTCTTTATGTCATTTGTTCCAGACAGTTTCAGAGCCACTCCACTTCAAGGCCTCGCTTCCGTTTATTTGAAGATGACCTGCTCATTTCCTATTTGGCAAGCAGTGAATGTAAACAAAGACAGCGGTTGCTGGTATACGTTTCATACGTCGGATTCTATATATAATATGCAACAGTGTTCAAAGCGAAGACAAAATACAACTGAACACTTTCTGGATGACTACTGTTAGAGGACCATGTTCATAGTTAGTGGATGAAATGAGCCTTTAAGCACCCAGACCCATTTTGGAACCACTGCAAATAAATATACAAGGAACGTTTATGGAAGAAAAGTTATGAGAAAAGAAAGAAGAAGCAATAAAAGGGTTTGAAGGCCTGTTGAAAGGAGCTGAGAGGAGAAAACAGGCTTTGCTGACAGCAAGACAAAGAGCCAATTGATTCTTGTATATATCCCAACATTCCCTCAGTGTTATAAGTTTTGCACTATACAACATTTTCCATCTCCGTGGCAGCCCGGTTTTCTATGTCTTTCCTATTCTTTTCATTTTCTTTTACTCGCATTGTTCTTCATACTTCTGTTTACCACTAATAATCCCTATTTCTCCCCTCGTTTATTTTCTAACTTGAACAAGAATGACAAATGGACCTATTGGCAATAACAGTCCTAAGGATGGCTCTCATCTGCTGAAAGTCTCGTCCTGGATGAAACGCAAGCTAAGTGGAAACTTTCCCCAATGCGGCCCTGAGCTCAGTGCTGTGCCGTCTTTACGGCTGCCGATGTATGGAAGCTTTAACTGCGATCTGGCAGTCACTTCTGGACTCCATGATCAAAAACCAATTGTCCGTTACTGTACAATAAAATAAAGACATAATCGTTTGAAGGGACTCACTATGAGAACATTGGATGTGGGAATGAGTTTGGAGGTTGTGATATATAAAGCTCACTGGGTAACATCTTTGTATATAATAATATTAATAATACGAACATAAATACACACACACACACACACAGATAGAAGTCACATTGACTGAAACACACCACTGCTGTAATAGTTTAACCGGTTATCATTTACAGTGGCTTTGTAATTTGTTTTTGCTTTTAAGTATTAAGCAGAATCCCTTAGCTCCCAGTAGTCTGTCAAATCTTTGTCATAATATTTTCATTTCCACACCAAGTTGCTATCTAACTCTCCTGTCATTGATTTTCTCCGCACTTTTAAAATAAACTAAAATCTTGACCACTTGCTTGGAGATATAAATTCAAATGTTTTTGAAAAATATATCTTTCTCTGTGCGGGCTTTGCGTTTACCAGTCTGAAGGAGAAGAGTCCATGTCGAGGCTTATTAAATTCCTCTGGTACATTTTTGGCCCAAAAAATAATAAGCACGACACAGAGAGCCAGATAACTGTCACTTAATCTTATCACTTTCTTACTGCATTGCTTAAGAATGAAACAGACAAAAACGAGCTGTTGCAAAATGAGTGTTTTTGAAAGAGATGTTGAGGAAAGCTTTTTTTATCACTAATATGTATTCTTTTTATTATTACAGTCAATGTCTTATGGAAGCAGAAAATGTACACTTTGAAAAAAATAAGAGTCCGTATAAGATATTTTTTTATTAGCACAAAAACGATGTCAGTTTGGGATAAAAAATGTGCAAGATTTTTTATTAAAAAGGACATTTTTGAGAAATATAATATGTTAAGGGAATAGTTCTCCCAAAAATAGAAATTCCATCTTTGAATCACCTTTATGTAATTCCCAACCTGAATGTCTTTCTTTGGTAACCAAACAACATGCTCCCCCATTGACTTCTATTGTATGAACATAAAACTACAGAGACATTTTTTTTAAATATATTCTTTTGTTTTCCAGAGGTCATATACAGGTTTTGAACCACATGAGAGTGAATAAATGATGACAGGATTTTTATTTTTGTGTTAACTATAGATAATTTGGCAAGACATCAGAAGTTAACAACTAACTTTAGGGCAACATTTTAGGGAAAAAACTAACAATAAATATAAATCGCTTATATAAAATTATATATTATTTACCGTTTGTTTTCTAAACTTTTGTTATGTCACACCATAAAACACATATACTGAACAGTATATTTGTCAACTACCCACATGGTCCAGAAGCACTTCCTATTTGCTTTTTTTATTTCACATTGGTTCACATTTCACAAAGATTTTCATTTAACATTTTGATTCAGTTGTAAATGTTTTACTATTTCATTTTGTTCTAAGACCAGAGTAGTGTCTGAAACAGTAAGTGCTTCTGGACAAGAGTAACTTACGTCTTGCAAAATGTTAGTCAACCAATTGTAAAACAAAGTAACAATAACAAATTCAGGAATAATGGTCAAACTGGCAAATCACAACCAATAGCACAGGTCAGAGATTGAAGCAACTCACAGACACAAGAGACAAGAAGATTTTGTGAAGAGTACGCAAGAAGCACACTGTACATGCTGAGTCAACTCATCATTATTGAGCACATAGAGTAACAGTACTCTGGAGAGACACTGTAATATCACTTCTGGACACACAACAGTTCAATTTGTTGTCTCAGCAACATGCAGGTTATATTGTTTGGATTGCAAGTGTCAAGGTAATAATGTTCTCTAAAAACACTTTGGATAACATCTTCTTTTATAAAGTGAACCGTTCAGCACGCTTATTTCTGTGTAGAAATGGCACGCAACATTTGATAAAGCTGTTGATTGTTGAATTCTTAAGGGTTAATGAGGCGTTGTGTAATCTTAACGGCTATTATGCATACGTTGTGTGAAATAAGTGTATTCAAAGGCACATGTGCTGTTATATGGAGGTGTTGGTTTGATTTATGGGACTCATAAATCCCCCAAAAACAATTAATCTGTTTCACGTGACTGTGTTCTTGCGATAAATTAAATCTATATCCTGTGCCGACAGCATTCATCCTCCTCACAATATTATATGTTGCCTTTTGTTATACAACATGTGGTAACAGATGGCGAAAACGCTTTATTTACTCTCTCTTTTGTTGTCCACAAATCAGATAATCTGCTGAATAACTGAACTGTTTGTTTACTGTTTGTTTTTCTGCGTTCGAAACAGTTGATCAGTCGAAAGGACAAGGCCACCTTTGAGAAGCTGGACTTCCTTACTTCGAAAGAGGAGAATTACAACCGCATGAGAGAGTACATCAGATCCCTCAAAATGAACCCCTGCATCCCTTACCTGGGTAAGTGGGAGATGAAATGTAGATGCACTGTCCATTAATTTAAGGTTAAACACAGAGAAATCTGTCAAATGAGGTATGGAATGCTTTTTCTTTTTCTTTGTACGGTTGGTTACTGTATTCTTCATTGACTCTACGCATACAGATGTTTCATTTCCGGCAGACTGGAGTTGTTCAACTACATCATTTACTCAACCCCATGTCATTTCAAACCTTTATGACTTTCTTTCTTCTTTAGGACACACAAGAAGATATTTTGAAAAATGTCCGTGACAGAAAAGCACAGCCTACCATTCACTTCTATTGTAATCAATGCATGTGAATTGGGGGCTGTTGACAACATTTTTCAAAATATCTTCTTTTGTGTTCTGCAGAAGAAAGTCATACAGGTTTAAAATGAAAAGAGGTCGAGTAAATTATTTTCATTATGAAGGTGAACTACTCCTTAAAATTGCTTTTCTAAACACATACTTGACCAGCAGGGGGCGTTTTGATAAACCTTCTAGTACAGTAATGATTGAGATGTTTGCTTTATTTAGATCCATTTGCTTAGGTGCTTTTCCTCTCAAAATTATTTTTAATGACATGGCACTGTGTTTCACATTATGTTAACCTTTAAAATGTTCTTTATTCACATTTCAAATTGATTGTTTGAAAACCCAATGTTTTGCATTCTTTTGTCCATGTTTGTTTTAAAAAAAAATGATGTTGGCTGATTGTTTATTAGCTTCTTATATGTTTTCCTGCTTTCTGGAATTCAAAGAAATGACAAAGCGTGTTTTGCCTTCTCTCTAATTCCAACACTAGGCACGCACCTGCCCAGACTTACTGCTACTAATAGCTGTTATTTCTCTCCTACTTAAAGACGTTTAAGTTGCAGAAGCTCAGAGAGATATGATTTACAGATGCATCAGTCTCTTCTAGCAATCCTGGAGACAGCTGTGAAAGCATTTGGAAATAGATACTTCCTTCAGGAATACCCAAAAACAAACACTCTCCTGGGGAACAGGGCCCATATCCCAACTCGATTATAATCCTCTTACTATACAACAGTACGATCTGTGTGCTTAATACGACTCAATTATGAAAGAGATATGAGACTTTGTGCCGAGGAGATTGTTTGGATCTGTTTCTAACTGCTGTCTTGTTTTACAAGAGGCCATGTTTGTGTTTTTTTAGACATGGGTGTTTGATTCTGTGTAGACATGAAGCAGACCGTTCAGTATGTCATTGCCACATGCTTGAGGTCCAGGCACATCGTCTGAACTGGAGTTTTCCAGGTGCTTCTGTGGCATTGTGGAATGCAAATAAATGACAGGCCAGGAAGAAATAACATGAGAAGGTTGTAACTCACACTGTCTGTCGTTTTCTATCCATACAAAGAGTTTCAAAAGAACGGCAAAATCTGAAACTAATCGGAACTGAAATGCAGAAAGAGACACAGTCATTTTTTTAATAAGTTAAATACGGGGATATGGCTGACGCACGCTGTCTGCGCTCCACCACACACGTCTTTTTCATTAACCAAATTTCCTTTACATAATTCACATAGAACGTCTGCTTCCACTTGGGCGACGTGTCAGTAAACACTGTGTCTCCTGCAGAAACAGAGAGCTCTCAGAAAAAACGCCACGCAGACTGCCGTACCTGCCGCCTGTAACTTGCGGTCGAGTTGCAGGGAACTCCAGAAATATGCTTCTGTATTTAAGCAAAGGGACGTCTCTCAACAACAGGCAGATGAAAGTGGGATGGAGAGCGGGGATGGAAAGACTGTGACTGAGATTTAGCAGCCTGTCACTTCTTATCTGTTTTTCCACTCTGCTTTTCCAGTGGCGTTTCCAATATTGGGAAGATTTTTTTTGCAAGTTATGTACAGAAATAAATATTGGCTTTGGAGTCAACATTTGACGTTTACAATTTTTTTTAAATAGGATAAAAAGATCCATCAACAGTAGTTGTAGCATTCCAAAATAACTTAAGTTCTCAGTCATCAAAAACAAACAAAAAGCATACTATTTATAGGTATGTGTTTAGGTGAAATCATAATTTTTGTTTCATTCTGTGGATATTGTTTCTACTTGCAGAAAATTAAAACTGGAAACAGGAGATGCTCTGTATTTTTCAGACCTCAAATACTGCAAAGAAAACAAGTTCATATTTACTTTTAACAGTAGCCTACTATGTATTTCGGAAAAGTGGAAAAAAATATATTTATGTGATAATCTTGATTTTAAGCACAGTCATAATGTATCTTGTCAGGCTGTCAGTCTTTCACATTGCTGTTGCATGACAACTGAGGTTTGATTTTGATGAAATTCATCAGACACTGGACTGGCCACAAAACATCTAGAATTGATGATTAAATGAAAATTTGGAATGGTCTCTTTATTTTTTCGTCCTTTAACTTGAATACACATTTTTATGACAGCTTATTCCAAAATCAGTGCAAAGGTTTTAAGCATCAGACTTCTAGCTGTACAGTACATCTTTTATTGCAACAATTGGACGGTACATGGGGAAATATGTTACACTTGCAGTATATTACAAATTACACATTATTTTCAACAATATTACGTTTATATGTACATAAACATGTGCTGGGTTTTCATTTGATACCAACAGCTAATTTACACAGTAAATACAGTTTTTAAGTGAACCAAACCAATGACTATTTTTAGATGTGGCATTTTTTTTAACTATAGCATTTAAATGAATTTTAACGATGACATCCCTGAAATAAATTATGAGTCATTCATCTCATCAGGAAATATATATTCTCTTAGTTTCGAATAAACTAGGAAAGCGTAAACTACAGTATCCAACTATCACCGGATCGGACGTCCTGTGTCTTATTCGTAACAATTAATGAGTACTGTTTGTTTATCTGTGGCATTTTTGACGAAATAAATCACAACACAGTCGCAATTGCACTGAATATTCAACACAACCTCACAGCAAAAACGTATCTATTTTACGATGTGGAAAATTTTGGCCAAGTCATATGAATCTTTGCGATCTTGTTCATACATTTTAGTACGATTATCCACATACGAAATCATACGAATTAGCCACCACGTGAAATAGCTACGAATTTTTGTGAGATCAAGATGGAATATTTGGTTAAAAAAACGTGTGATGTTCATTGTGCCATTTTAGTTTTAAGGAAAATAGATCAAACAATCAGACATTTTATTTTCTGTCTTTGTAGCTACTTCCCCGTGTTTATAGCCACATGTTATATATAGCTACTATATTTACTTAAAAAGCATAATTAAGAAAACACAGTCTAAGTAAATTGCACTGTATAGGGTGAACATGGGCACGCAGTCTTGAGTTTGTGCCCTGTGTTTCTGTGCTGCTCAGTGGAAGGTGTTTGGGTTGGGCCGGATCATCATGACAACCTTCTTGAGAGAATAAGATCCTCCTCTGAATTCAGCCCAGTAAACCCCGTCCTGATAGCGACTGCGGTAGTGACCGCCTCTGTACCACACTCCGTTCAGATTTGAGTGGGCACAGGCGTTATACCACCAGCCTCCCTTTTGGTAGTGAGCGCAGTTGCCTGAGAAAAAAGACATATGTAAGTAGATAGACCAGTTTAGAACCACTATTTTTTAGTTGGAAATATTTCCATTTTGTACCTGTGTACACGTCATGGTCCCTGTCCAGAGTGGTAAACTGCTTCCCATTGTGCCAAGTTAGGGAGTCACCTGCATTACCGTGGTAACGGCCAACTCTGAGCTTGTAAAAGTCAGCCTCGGACTCGAGACGGAAACTAGCGTACTCTGCGAACGTCTTGCGTCCAGCCCAGTCTTCCAACGTCACCAGCAGTTTGTAGTTCCCCTGGTTGGTTAACCAATGTATGTTTTCCAGCCCCAACCAATATTCTCCATCAATGTTTCCAAAGCCTTGCTGTAATAAAACAGAGCAGGTTACTGCCATTGAGAACTTGATGGACCAAGTCAAATATTTCTCTTAGTCTACATTACTTACTGTACAATATTTTGTCATGTCTTTATGACTGACAATTTGCCATTTACTGTTGGATTTCTTAAATGTCTTTTGACAGTTTTGGTTTGCTTTTCTAATATCTCGATTTCTCTCTCTGTTTTCCTTTCTCTCTGTTTGTTGTTTTTGGTTTTACTAGAAGGTATGTATTAGCCATCACATACTTTGTATCAGTAGTCTGCTCTCTAAGACCATGGACAGTTGTAATTCCTGAACCACCCGTGTGCTTATACTACATCTAGGGCATTTGAAAACCGTGTTTTGGACCTGGCGACGATTCAAAAAAGCCTTTTCTTTTATTGTTCAGTATTGCTACCGCTTTGAATACCTGATACTTAATTTCTACAGAAAATTATATTTTTATGTATTCTACAACATATCATGCATACATATAAATCAAATTAATGTTCAGAAAATAATTGAGTTAGTTTCCCCATTTCCAATGAGGGATGCCAATCCATTGTGGTAATTTCTGTTTGCCATATGTTCCCCATTAAACTTCTTTAGGATCTGTGCATTGACTGACTTCCGAGTTAGCTTATGTGAAGCAGGCGAGAGTTATAGACCATGTGACAACTGATTCACTTATGTACGGTAAAAACAAGCTGTCTTGGCAAAATGTTAACATAAATTGCATTTGTTTGTAAATTGACCACAAATACTTTCATATTATCATTTATTGCCACTGTATATATTATTTATATCACTATATATATCCCTCAATGGGAGACTGCCAATTTAATCCATAAATATAAACAACTTGCGTACATCAACACACATGCACTTTAACATATTTTAACAAATATATTCTTTCCACACGTTTTTGTATCATTGCAAATTGTTCTGGTATATTGTAATTTTAGGCTCCCAGTCCTGATAACAATATTTAAAATAATAATATACCTGAATTAAATATACTTCAATTGAATAATTTACGGTTTCTGACAATCCACTGTACATTGCATAGATAATTATTTGCTATAATACAATGGATCTTAATAACGTATATTCTCTTACATTTTTCACTTGTATAATTTTTATTAAATATTTTATTGTGATGTATGTAAAGCTGCTTTGCAACAATGAAAATCGTATTGTGAAAAGCGCTATATAAATAAAATTGAAATCGAACTGAATATCAAATCATAAATTGTTTTGATGATATGTATTGGATAATATTTGTTGGCAGTATGTTAATAATGCATACATGGACAATATATTTATACAACGGTTCTAAGGTTTGGAGTAGCCGAAATATTAGTTTTCTTTAAAGTGATTAGTTGTTTTTTGAATTGATACTTTGATAAAAAATCTGGACAAAATCATAAATAATGTGGAAAATGATAATTGCTATTTAAAATAACAATGAAGTAGGAATAACTCTAAATAAACCCTCTAAAAACACTGTTAGAGTTTTTGGTAACACTTTCCTTGAAGCATGTATGAATAATGCATTATAAAAGTAGTTTTAAAGCATTGTAATGCACCTTTTAATGCATTGTCTTATACATAATTGTTATTACAGTTAAAACATTATAACACTTCAATTCATTGTTACACTACACATTTGAAATTGGTTATACTTCTTTACAACTACATATATTGCATTACATTACACATTATGAAGAATTTTAATGCATTTTACCCGTTTACAACATGCACTTATAATGCATTATACATGCATGCTTCAAGGAAAGTGTTACCGATTTGTTTTTTGTTTTAGGTTTGAATTTCGTAAAATTCATTAAAACACACACTAGTGACCAAAAGTGTTGTTCAACTTTGAAGAAATATTATTAAAGCTGTGTTAAATTATTCATGCATGTTGTGCTTGGAGTGTGAACTGAACTCAGTTTACAAATTTACAAGTCAAGGCCCAGGAAAATGACTGTAAAATATTACCACGAGCAGGAATCAACAAATATTACTAACTCATTAAATTGTAGTCAATCTTTGCTTTATTTACTAGTTTTGGTTTTCTACTCATTTTTTAATCTTCGGATAAAGCCCATATTGCTTGATATAAATAGTTTGCAATTTTGCCATGTCTTTTTGCCTGATACATTCTTCAAAATGTTGTGTTTTGTCTATATTGTACCATACATTTTATACTTTGATGGTTTAATTCAACCTGAATTGTCAATAATACCAAAACAAAGTTTTGTACAAATATGCCTCATGCATATCACTTTTGGCTAGTTCTACTGTAAATAACAGCTCTAATAGAGTATTACCTTATACGTCTCCCAGTTTCTGAAGAAGTTGACAGATCCATCCATTCTTCTCTGAATGACTGTCCAGCCACCAGGGTCATGTCTCTGATCACACCACACCTGCATCAGTTTGTTTGTGTTCTCCGGCTTCACTAGATACATGGCACTGTTGGTGTGGCCGTCTTCCAGAGCCTGCAGACAGTCCTTGAATGGACCTTAGACAAAAAACACAAAAACATATTTACCCTAATCAATTTGCATGTTTTTATTTAGCCTCCTTGTTCCGTTGTCATTCTCTGATGCAGTTCCTTTTTAGAAAATCTTATAGCAGGAACATGACAGCATGACATAAAACATACTGTTAGTGTTTTGCTTGAGGGCAAATTCAGGTGAAAATTCACAAATGTCAAACATGCAATTTCTGTTCCTGTTGCTTAACTGATTGACTGCTGCTCGCACGGCAAGGTGATGGGTTCAATCCCAGCCAAAGCATGTTTTGCTTAGAAAATATAAACATTGAATGTCATTTTGGATAAAAGTATCGGGTAAATGCATACATGTAAAACGTTTTATGCTTTTTTCTGAAAGGCAAACTCAGGATTTCCCTGCAAACTGCTCTCAGCTCTTTTCTTCATGGCACAGCTGGAAAACACTTTACTTTAAAGAGGATTGACCTTGGCGGCCATTCTGGCCTGCCATTCTCTCCTCTCCCAGCCAAACATAACACTGGCACTGAGGCCAAAGAAAGACCCATTTGCTAAATAATGCAACAGTAGCAAGTAGATTAGCAAGCACTTCCAAACTTCCCTGGGCACAGAGTTGTGTTTTTATAGAGATGTGTCAAATATGGCTCTAGCTTCCATGTTTTTCCAAAGAGATCCAGAGGAAAACGCTTTTCATAAGTCAGTCCTGTCTTCAAAATAATTCCTTATACAAATGGAGAAACAGTGACATGTAAGATTTTGATAAACACACTGTATAAAGTGAGGCTGAGCTATGCATATTATATGCATATATCCACATTTGTCATTACTTTTTGAAGTCATCTAATATGACACAATCCTGCTGAAACACCAGTGAGAAGGTCTTATCACAAGATTAAACTGCAAGGGCGTCAACCTTAACTGGTTTATTTTATAATAATCACCACGTGCACATTATCTTGCTTGTTTTTTAACACTATTTGTGTATTTGTCTAACTAAATAAATAAACATGGATGTGGAATATCAAGTTGAAATTGTTATTTTAGCTAACTTGTATGGACCACAGAGAATGAAAGCACAGGTATGGAGGAAACAGGTTTTCAAGATAAGCATCCAGATATCCGGACAGGGGTCATTTTTCAAAAATATTATGCCATAATCAAACAATCAGATTCAAGTAGTCCAGATTGCCCTGTACAGAATATCCTCGCTGTCCTTACGAAACCTCAGATATCAAAATTTCCGGAAAATACACTATAGTTTTTCAATGATTAAATTTCGTGATGTAAAAGTTGACAAGCTCTTTTTAATACCTTATGTTGGTTTGATATTTGTATAACCAATCGATAAATAAAAGCTAACTAATATTAATGATTGATGAAAAAATTGAATATTGTGAAATGAAATATTGTATGGAGATACAAGGTTTCAAAAGGACAGCAGCAATATGATATGCTGTATCTTACAGATGGAAAATTGATGTTCCAACCTGAGATTTCAAAGCAAGCTGGTGATGACTTCATATGTTCCATTATTGTTTGTGTATTTTAGCTTTGGGATCCTTGCTGTCAAATCTGGCAGACAGTCTTGTTATCATAGATCTCAGCCTTTAAAGTACTTCTAAAGCGCTGTGGTTTACCTACAGTAGTCTGGAAACATTTTAATGTTTACTCTCATCTTGTAGCTTTTAAAAAGCAGGCCTCATGCCAGACGTTTGGCCAACAGAATACCCCTCATTCACAACCACTTCAGCCCCTTCATCATCATGAAAAGTCATCTGGATGGGCCTTTTACTGAAACGTTGAAAGTAGTTTTACTGAGTTTTGGTGTTTGCTGCTAAAAATATATAGGCTATGTATGAAAGATGAACAACATTAAAAGATTGGAAGAACTGATAAAGGAATAAGTTTGTCTTTACTGTTCACACCAAGAATGATAACTATAAAGAAAAAAATACATACAGTATATTGTAAGATTACATTCGTTTATTAGAAGCTCTCGTGTTAAATTTTTACATTTTAAATGTGTGTGGCCCTTGAATTTTGAACAGATTTGAATTGGCTATAGTATCAATGTTGTGTCATTCATCATCTGAAAAAAATCGCTCTGAAGGTGACCCTAGAGATAATCTCCTCTGTATTTTATCAATTTCTCTACCTTTTAGTTTTGTTGATGTGAACAGGCATTTAGTCCTGTTTTATTGTTTTGTGTGTGATGGGTTTGCCACTAGAGTTTAAAAAGTTCAAAAAAGTATATACATTTAGAACAAATTATATAATTTATAATGATGATAGTTCTTTCCCAAACACACAATATTGGTAATCGCTGCCTATAAAGCTAAGATAGTACAATTCAGACATGTGAATCATTCTTGCTTCTCTCTCATTTCCACATACTTGATATACTATGGCTGCTGTTTTTGCTTTTTAAAAGAATAATGCTAATAAAAACTCCAGCCTTTAATAATCGGTAACATGGTGTCATTGCCATACTGCGTGCCACAACAGACAGTCTCAAGGGAAAGAATATAATGTTTTGAGGATTCCTGTGTGTTTGTGTCTTAAGGAAACACAAACAGTCGTCACAGATGTTTCAGCTTGTGTGTGTGTTGAAATGTCTATAAATACTGGATTTTGAAATCTCTCTGCCTGGATGATTTTCACAGCATGAGAGAAGCAAAATCACGCTACCTGACAAATTTAAGCAAACTATGCAGACGGGGCTCATTAACCTCTTGCCGTGGAAACAATTGAATCCATTCCAGCATTCCCAAACCCTGGATGCTGTTATTTACTGTGCCAGAAGATTTATAGAATCCCAGGAAACAAGCTTTGGATATACTTATGAGATTTACTAGCAATACATTTGGGGGTAAAATGCAGAGAAAAGTCTTTTTAAGATTAGGAATACAGTAAACCGTGTTTCTTCGTTCATAGTTTCTTCGTTCAAAAGAAGATTGCAGAACAAAAATTTAATTTGAGCAAAAATTCTGCATTTGTATATGAGTTCAGAGGAGTAAAAATAACATTTTTTATTTGTTATGAATTTAAGGTAAAAAAATCTGTATTAGATTGCAAAACAGTAACAACATTGTACATCATACTTTTAGAACCATCTGTATTTCTTTTTCATATGATTTGTTTGTTTTATCAGCGTTGTAGGCGGAACATCACATGCACCCTTTTAGATTATGTACATGAACTTTAATGAAACCTCATTGCACATTCCCGCATAGCTTTTAGCTCTGAACAGATTGCTTACTTTCCAGGGAAGAAGTCTGCTTGTCAGCATGTTTTTAGAAAACTCCCACCGTTCTGTTTAATAGGGAAGAGAATCTGTATGCCATGGAAACTCAAACAGAAGAGCCAAAATTATAGGTTTATTTGAATCGTTTTTAATTCACTTGTAACCGTATACACTCATGAATGAACAATGATTGTAGTCTTTAGTAGGTAGTAACGTTTAACATGCACTTGAGCTGGCACGAACTCCCCTAGTTTGTGAAAACCTGATGCTTCAACGTTCCAAAGAAAATGTTGTGCTTTTCAATGGAAGGATGCAAATCTGACCTATTGTACATTTTGAGTGTGAAGAAATGTTGCGATGAATTCAGCTCTTAGGTATGGCAGACAAACGGAAAGGAGTTTGGATAACAGTATGTGTGTGCATGAAAGATGGAAACAGACAGTGCCATGTAATGTCTAATGGTCTAATGGCACAGAAAAAAAACTGTAGAAGGAGAAAAACAATGTTGGGGTAAATCTGTTAAAACAATCTAGCTAGCATTCACAAAGATGGATGAGGTGATGACCTATAGCTGAAGACGTATCAATCAAGTTAAGTGAACTTTAGCAGAGAGATATGATAAGAAGGAAGAGGAAACAAGTAGGATTTCCAGTTGTGCGGGTTGCGTTAACACAACATAGTAAATCTATCAGCAGGCTGTTTCTTTCTCTCTCTTTTTCTCTCTCTCAAGGTCTACTAGGAAGACGCACAAAAGATAGAACTGTGTGTGTGTGTCTGGGTCGCCCATGTCTGGTACCACTGGAATAAATTAGTTCACTCCAGTGCAAATGCATGTTTCTTTTTCTCTACATCAGCTTCATCGTCCTTATGTGGCACATCCTTAAGCCATTTCTCAAATCGTCCCCTTGAAGACAGTTTCTGTCTGTTTTTTCAGTATTTTCTGGATCTTTCTCTCTGTTTCATTACAGTCGTCTCCTTTATATTGTGGTCTCATTATGAATGCGAGAGTCTGTCTGAGGTGAGTTTGTGGAACCTTTTGCTGATAAATGCATGTGGAAAATAGCCTTGGAAAAAAATGCTCATATGACCAGATAAAGTCCAAATACTACCACTGAAATCTGCCTTTTCCATCATGCATGTATAGTTATGATGTAGTAAATAGTTAAAATCATTCAGTTTACCATGTCTCAAAGGTGCCATAGAATGGGAACTGTATTTACCTAGGCATAGATGAATAATAACAGGTCGGACATATATTGTGAGCCGCAAACACTATTGTTTCCTCCTTCTTGTGTAAATCGTGTGCATGCAAAAGACCACTGAAAAGAGGCCAATCCCAACATAACGCCGACTGTGAAGATAAAGTCAGGGTGTACGCCCCCAACGTTGCATATACCCCCCATGTTCTAGGCCAGCCGGATGTGCATAGCTGAATCATCTGAATTTCTACAGGTATTGTGAGGAAGGTTTGGCGATGTCTACAGTGAAACCTCGTGATGGACAATGACATCGTCGTCTTCTCTAAACAAGCCGCGATGTAATGAAGTGTGGCGTGTCTAGGCAGGAACGGCGCAGAGACACGTCTTCTTTATAGGGACTGTGACATCGATTAACAAGCTCTCTATACATCGCTACCTGGGCAGTTATCAAGCATCTGTACTGTGCAAGCTTCTCAGTTAAAAACTCATGCGCATGTTCTTTATACAACGCAAGATGGACAGGCGCGCATTTTCTTTTAAAATATATTACTCGCTCGAGAAGGAGTGTCTTTAAGGATCTGGACTTGTCATAACATACCTGTCAATGAGCTCCTGGCACGGATTTTAAATTCGAGTTGAAATTTTGCTAATTGTGTGGAAAACATGACAGAGACATCGTAGCAGCGTTCGTAGCAATCAAATGTTTGTAGAGAATGATACTGAGACTCACCTGAGGGTTTGTTTGTTGTAGATGGGCTGTTAGTTGCACCTGGAACGGTGGGAGGAGGGACCGGCGGGACTTTTAGGTTCTGATCGCTCTGGATCTCATTGTTGATCTGGGTTTTGTGGCTGAAGGTGGGTGGCTGGTGGGGCTTATTGATGGGTGATGAGGGTCTTGGTTGCGGTTGAGCCTGGACCCTTGGAGCCACAACTGGTGGTCCCCTCTGACACTGCACCTCGAGAAGGGAAATGAGCGTTGACTGGTTATTTGCTAGCGATGCGAGATGCTGATACTTGTACTCCAGATCTTTATAGCGGTTGGTAAGCTGCAGCATCTCAGAAGTCTGGTTAAGGATCTTGTTCTCCAATTGGGACAGCTCCAGCGCATTGTCCCTTTTGCGGATGATCTCGTGCAGTAGCTGCATGTATAGTTGCGTCACTCTAGAGTTCATGTTGCGAGACTCCTTGCGCAAAAGCTTCACCTCATTGACAATACCTCCGTCCACCTCAACGAGCTGCTGCAGAGTCTCGATTTGTCTCTTCTGTTTGTGTAGCTCTGAATTGAGAAGTTCCAGCTCCTGCTTATTGACACGGTTCTCCAGCACAGCCTCGGGCTCCTTGGAGTTCACACATATTGCTCCCGTAACCTTCTGCTGGGGAACTATAAAGGTGTAAGAGCACTTGTCTTGGGGAGGAGGTTCGGGGGCCCGCCGGATGCGTGACGTCGACAGGAATTCAACATCTGGACCTTCGTCACTGCTGTCAAACTCCTGAGCGCCACCCTCGCTTCCTCGGATCGGTCCACTCACCAGGAGCAACACCAACCATACCAGCCCAGGAAGATCCATGATGGCACTCCAAACAGGCCTGTGAATTGCATTAGGAGAGAAGAAATTGGAAGGAGAAGAAGGAAAAGGGGGGAATTAAATTGATTAGATTGAAAATTGCAAACAGAACAAACTGCATAACTAACAAACAATTAAAGGGATAGTTCAGCATCATATCATTCAAAACGTGCGTGTAAACATACGTTTGTGGAACCCTCAAGAACATATTTTAAGAAATGTCTTGGTGGTTTTTTGTCCAAACAATGGAAGTCAATGGGGGACAATGTTCTTTTGTTTTCCAATGTTCTTCAACGTTCAAAAATATCTTCTTTTGTGTTTTGCAGAAAGTCAGTCATACAGGTTTGGAATGCCATTAGGGTCAAACATCAAAAAGTTACATTTTCCAAAGATTCTTTTTTGTTTTTTCTGCATTCTTTAGTTATCCTTGAAATTGAATGGTACATTAGACTCGAATGCCACCCTTCAAGTGTGAAGATATATTTTCCACCCTTTAGGCTCACGCATTAGACTAATTTCCTGAAAAAAATGTGTCCGAACAAGTCTAGCTTAACCAAACTTACTCAACCCCAACTGATCTAGACAGAAGATCTGGCACCTCACTCTTTTCCTCTGAACCTTAAACGCCCCAGTGAGCTCATTACTAGAGTCAGTGAGCTGCCTCTGTTTCTAATACAGCCAGAAATTTTGTGATCTCAGGGGACAGATTAGATTTCCATTGGAAAAAATGATATGGCCTGCCACCATGTTCCTCCAGGGCTGATTGAGAGACAGACAGGAGTTTGGCCGGCTGAGTTATGAGGCTCTTCAGACTTATATTTTGAAAGTTCTTTGCTTAACTGAAGCTTCTGGACTTACAGACACTGAAGCTCCTTAAAGGGACAGTTCACCAAAAAAAATTGTCATCATTTTCTCACCATCAAGTTGTTCAAAATCTTTCTTTGTTCTGATGTACTGCTTGTAACCAAACCGTTCTTGGCCACCATTGACTAACATAGTAGGAAAAAGGTTGGCTTTCCTAAATCCTTCAAAATATCTCCTTTTGTGTGAGAGAAGTGTAAAGCAATTTTTCCTACTATGGTAGTCAAAGATGCACAAGAACTGTTTTGTTACAAGCATTCTTCCAAATATCTTTCTTTGTGTTCATCAGAACAAAGAAATTGATATAGATTTGCGGCAACTCAAGGGTGAGTGAATGAGACAGAATTTTCAGTTTTGGATGAACTTTTAATTTACAAGAGCGATCATGCAGATTTATCTCATAAAAAATAGATCCAATAGCAACCATAATTAGTTAAAATGAAAAGTCATGTTTATGATCAGGACAATGTAGACAACCCAGCCTCCATGCAAAAGCAAATATCCTGTTGCAAAATCCTGCTTCCACTGCTGAAGGTGACAGACTATGTTTAATACTGTTGAATGAATGGATGTGTTTGGTCAACATCGATGTCCTGGCAGGATCCAGCCCTGAATAAATGCTACATGACGGCACTTGGTTATCTAAACCTTGCCAGAGGCTTGAGCATCGCTGAGGGAGAATGGAAAATCTGATGTAGCCCTTTGTTCATGTAAACACATATCTGATCATAAGTATCTTGCACTAAATGCACTGTGCGAGGCTCGCTCAGAACTAGAAGCTTACAAGGCTCGATGATCCTGAATGAAATTGTATAATCCTTACACCTGATTTTACTGAATAGATGTACTTTAAATTCTTGTTTACAGTCACAGAAAAGTGTTACATGATTTATTAGTCTGTTTTGTTTTTCTTCAATGTGGAAATACCTGTTACATAAAAGCCATTCTGCGAGAAGCTGACAGCCCATGGTGTTTGATATTTATGAAGCCGCTTTGTGTTATTTACCTCAAATTTCAAAGAGAACAAGTGTATTATTGCAAAAACAGCCTCGGGCTGTTTGAGAGAGTGGAGGCAGTAATTTTGGAGGAAGGATAACAAGAGGGTCATAGTCTTTGGAAAATGTAATTGAAAGCTGCTGGTGGATACTGTTACAGAGTGCCGCTGTGCAACACCTTTCTGACCTACAGTGTGCAGGTTCTCTGATCTTTGCATACACAAATAAACAAGCATTTACAGGTAGTCCATGCATATGAGGGCATAACTGTAAACGTAGTTTTTCCTTTCCTGTAGTTCAACGAGTAGATAACTTCATGGGTTTGATTCTCAAAGAATTGACAGACTCTGCAGAGATGATGTATTTTTGTGGGCCAATCCAGAAGTTAGCGCCGCATTGGTTTCCTCGATCAAACGCCTATGGCATTTTTCCCATAGGTTTGGAATATAAAATCTCTATTAGATCTGTGATTCCCAAAGGTTTGTGATGTTAATACTTTTTTTATATCAAGATCTTTTACACAACTTTTCATACTGTATAAAGAACATGCTGCCTTGAATCCCCATCCACGTTTTTAGAGATTTGTGCCGATGTTGCATCATTTGTGAAATATTTATGCGTGATGACATCTATTGGAATCGGAAGTGCTAAAAGGCTAACTTGCTTTCGGGGTTTGCATACAAAAATGCACTATCTCTACCGTACTAGCTTGTTGAGGTTAGTTTGGATAAACGTATCTGTAAATACATACTTTTAAATAATATAGAGTGACTTAGAAAATATAATCAACTGTTTTGTTGTTGTTTTGCCTAATAGAGCACCGTCTTTTTTGTGGAATGCAAAAACAAGTAGGTTTAAACAAATAGCAAAAAGTTGCATTATGTTTATAAGAAATATCTGCCCTTTTGGGGCACTGCTTGTCCAGTCAAATTCAAGTAGTGGATCTGTTGTGTAATGGAACTTATTACATACTGCTATTATTCATGACCTGGGTCAAAGGAGTAAAGATCACTTTACTCTGTAAACAAAATGCAAAAAAAGGTCTGTCACACTGTTTTTATAAAGGCACAAAACGGTTGAGTTGAGTGACTTGAGGATTTTTTTTAAGGAGATAGGATTGAAGTACTCAGTTTTGTAGCAATTCTGGGAGGACTGCCAGGAGGTAGATACATCTGTGGATTTGACTTATTGATAGGATCAGGTTCACTTTTAAAATACTATTACTGATAGAGGGAAAGTTATAGATGATTTATAATTAAAAGTGAAAAGGGGGGGACAGTTTATAGAAACAAACAAAATTAATTCATCACATAAATATGATGAATATAGCAGGATCCCCTTAAAGGAATCCCTAAAAGACATGTTTTTGTCTGTCTGGTTTTAGGAAAGTAGGACCGATGCAAGGTTTTGAGATTTCTTTGAGGCTATTTTAACACAGTATCCACAATGACAGAACCACTGAGAGAAAGTCAGAAAAATTCATAAGTATCCATGATCCACATTTCGACTTCATAACTGAATCTGCCCAGATTCATCTTGCTTGCATCTCTCATCTGCCCTTGACAGGACCCGTCATGTTAGTAATGTTTAACATCCCAGTAATCACACATCTTAAAATTGTTTATTATCTCTTTATTTGTCCTCCCAAATTATTGTAGTATTTCCGGCTACTAATAAAGTTACATAAGGTTCATAGAAATAAAATGATGTTGACAAAACACTTCCTGGCATTTCCTGTCTTGTGGTAAATCTTTATGGCCATTACTTCAGTTCATGATAGTATTGGCTCACCACATTTGATCTCCAAAAGCAACTTTCAACAAAAACATGTTGTTCTCATGGCCACATTTTGCTGTTTTATGATGGCTAGTCTAAAAGTGCTTTCAATGACCCTGCTCACAAAAGGTTTTTCTCTATGATCTTCATTCTCAGGGACGCCCACTTTTAAATGCTGTTGACTGATGACAAGAAAGATCTATAGAGACAGCTGCTCAGATCAGGTTTGGCTTGGCATGGGGTTAAATGAGGTTACAGAGATCTTAAAGGGATAGTTACGCAAATGAGAATTCCGTCATCATTTACTCACCCTCTTTTCATTTCAAACCTTCATGAATTTATTTCTTCCACAAAAGAAGATATTTTGAAGAATGTTGGTAACCAAACAATGGCGGTACCCACATTGGTTTTGTGTCCATACAATGCAAGTCAATGGGCATCTATGTTGTACAGTTAACCACATCCATCCCAAAATATCTTCTTTTGTGTCCTTCAGAAGAAAAAACTCAAGTCAGAATTAGAAAATAACAAAAGCAGCAATTTCTCTTTCCACTGTAAAGTATTATTCTAAGGAGGGGCAGAAACCCCCATCTCATGTCTCTGTAACAGACCAGTAATGATAGGTTGGACTTGCGACTTGTTGGATATTCTGACACACTGTCTGACAGCAGGGATATTACAGCAGGCATCGTCTCGCATGATCTAATGCTGCGGGAGGGATGCGGTCCCACTGCGGCGTGTGAGCTTGTGTGCGTCTGGGAAGAGGGGATACCTGTGGTTTCATTCAGTGGAACATAAGATGCACTCGAGAGCGTGCGATACAGAAATTCAAGGGAGACCCCAAGTCTAAGCGGCAGGGCTTCCCGGCCCACTTTAAAAGACGGTAGAAATTCATTCAGTTGTGATGAAACGTCTGTGTGATCGTTTCTATTCATGGGTTTAGCAGAAAAGGCACTCACAGACAAGAGAAAGCACATCTGCCTAATCCACAAAGCTGTCATTACACCCCTTTGGTGGGAACAAAACAATCCTCCAAAGCCTGTTCTTTCTTACACAAACCACTTTTAGAAACTTTGAGAAGTCTCCTGACAGGCCAAAGCGAAATTTACCTTTCCAGTGTTTTATTGCAGATGGGCCACTACTAGCTGCATGACTGAACTCAACTTTCTCATATTCCTGTTTTAAAGAAAAAATGTTTTTTACAAAAATAATAGCCAATTGAAACCAGTTCTGCTTTGTTATGATCAGATTTATATAATTTGAAAATATCTTGAAAAGTCCATTCCAATTAATTTCATGAATTTGAGTTGCACTTATGATGCAAAATACCAATTGGAATCTAATTAAAAAAAGATAGCTGGCCCCAAAATCAAGATCATCGTTATTCAATTTTGAGGAATGTCTCAGTGGATTTGTGTTTACAGAATAGAAGTCAATGGGGCCAATGTTGTTTGGTTACCAACATTCATCAAAACATATTTTGTGTGCCGAAGAAATCATACAGATGTGGAATGACATGTGTGTGAGTAAATGATGAGAGAACTTTTGTGGGATGGACTCTTCCTTTAGTAAAGTAAAATTGATTTCTAGAAATTGGAAATAAAATTTGTTGAAATGTTTACATTTATGCATTTAGCAGATGCTTTTATCCAAAGCGACTGACATTGCATTATACTATACATTTGTAGCACATCATGTGCAATCACCGGGATCAAACCCATGACGTTGGTGTTGCTAACGCCATGTTCTAACCACTGAGCTACAGGAAAGCCGTAGTTTTTAGTAGAAGCAAAGAACTGCTTAAAAAAACTGCTTGATACAGTATAATTAAATACTGTTTCCCACTATCTTATGCTTTGCGACCTGCAACAATGTGGGTCATTATGTCTTGAATTTGGCACGTTTTCATAAAGGCATGAGCTGCACAGAGACACATCTTTAAACAGCGCAAGTTTGGCAGTTATCAATTCAGGCATCTGTACAGCGCAAGCTTCACAGTTATAAAGTGAGGCTTGATTATATTCTTATTCTGATGTTCATTAAGAGTTATAAAGTGAGGCGCGTCTTATTTATACAACGCAAGTTGCGCAGTTTTAAAATCAGGCTAGCATGATCTGAACAGTGCGAGGTTTTATGCCTCATTGCGTTGTTATATTTGTTTACAACACACAGAGCAATGAGAGTCACTTGACGAAAGTGAAACATTTGTTGGAATCACGATGCCAGCTCAACAATGTCATGTCAATCAGCCATCGGCAATTCTGCACCAGCAGACAAAACCCAGACAGACAGTGATCAAAGTTTATTACCATTGTGTTGACGCAATTGGGGACAGGTGGGGTTCGGAACCCTTCCGTACCTTCAAAGTGGGATGGCAGTAAAAGTTTGAGAAACGCTGAATTATAGAGTTCACAGTTGTACATTCACTGACTTTGCAGCTGTTAAGTGAGACTTTCCATAGAACATTAACAGTGTTTCAGTCCTTAATTAGGGGGTAAGGGACACAACTGTTAGATGCCCTCTCTCTCTTTTTTTTCATTTTCCATCTCGCTTTCTTTCGTTCTCTCGCCTGCTCCTCTCATTTTAACCTGAGCATGGCATTCCTTGAATTCCACCACTCTTCATTAGAGTGAGCCAAGCTTACACGCACGCACGCACGCACACACACACAGACTGGTGAAGGCCGATGAAGCCCTTACCTAAAACTAGAGCTGTGTGCCCTCACACACAAATACATGCACAGCTTCACAGAGTACACACACACATTTACAATATTTTAACAATAAACAGTTTAGCAACAAACCCATTTGAAGGTTATTCATTGTATTGATTATGTCACAGTGCCATGTCAAATACTTTTTTCTGTTTGAATAATGCAGTGCAGAGGTGTCAAAATACTGTACAATATGATGAGCACAGATTCTGAATTGTGTTCAGAAATGCACAAATGTTAAACTATGACAAAAAAATGTGTACTGTGGTAAATCTGTTTAGATTTTAAACATCCTGTAGGTAATCCAAGCCTTTGTAAGACACATCTGGGGGGATGGTTGTAGGAAGAAATTGAAGAATCTTGGTCTAGACCATTGTATAAACAATTCTGAGTGGTTTGTATCTAGAATTACAATTATGAGCTGAGTTCGTTTTGTTGCCATCCATGACAAGGGAATGGAAAAGGCTGACGTATAAAATGTCTACGCATTCACCCATACGCTCTCTCTCATTCAAAAGAAACTGACTGAACAAAGCCTGATTCAGGATTTGTCTCTGTTCTGATCGCTACAGATGGAAACCGCTTCCTTGGGGATGAAACATAGGGACACATCCACAGTCTCCTGCATCCTGTCCAATCTTAAACTTTCGCTCTGGGAGCGAGATAAGAATCTTATTGCATCTCCTTATACAGTGTATATCTCTATTTAAATAATTTTTCTGTCTTTTTCCCAAAATACTATTTTATAAGCATTAGAGGAGAAAAATCCCCTTAGAAGTGTTTTACATTGCACCCTTTTGTACTCTTAGAACCCACTTTTTTCTGTCATACATCACACTTTGAAGTGTATTTATAAAACCGTCTAGACTCTGTCAGCACTGGAGGGAAAAGACTCTTTTTGCACTGAATTCAGTGCAGACAGGTTTATTGGTTCTGCAGGCGTGCAGCAGCTGCTTTGTTGTTCTAGACTGTGTGCGGGACGCTGATAACAGGCATCGTGTGTTTATAATCAATTAACTGCCTGTTACCACTAAAATACGCTGTCCCAAATCTCTGACTTCCTTTGTCCCCAACAATCCCGCAGGACTTCCTTTCAGCCCTGCAAAGATTAACCATCCACTTAAAACTATCAAAATGAGATGTCGCCCTGGGCAACTTTACTAATCCGCACTGCCTGTGAGAGTCTCGAAGTGGGAGGCAAAGCTTAAAAACGATTATAAAAGGCACACAGACCTCTCCCATTGAAAAGAAAAATCACACAAGAGATATTTTAAATGTCTTATTTGTTTTTCCTAGACAACAATGAGGGCAATGGCGATACAGAGATTCATGCTTCTCAGATGTTTCTCTCAAGAGTTTTGGGAATCTCACAGAAGTGTCCACAGAGATTTTCCTCCGATTTTAAGACACCAACAGTCTTAACAATAAAGGTGCTTATAAGGTTCTTCAAAGCGATGAGAGAAAGGAAAGGTTCTTCAGAGTTGCATTGAAGTCAGATATTTCAATACCATTATTCAATTGTGAATTTTTATATTCTTTTGCTTTGTCAAAAATTGCTCTATAAGAATTTTAGGCAGACAAAGTTTACTACTAAAGGAATAGCTCACTTCAAAATAAAAATTTGTCTTTATTTCACCCTCATGTCTAAACCTGTATTAGAACACAAGATATCTCCATTGTATGGACACTAAGACATTTCTCGAAATATCTTTTACGTAAGAAAAGGTCATAAACTTACATGTTTTAAACAACATAAAGGTGAATAAATGATGTCATTTTTATTCTTGGTTCAACTATCCTGAGCCAGCAACTTGTGAGCAAACAGATTCCTATACCACAATACGTTGCAAAATGCATCTCATTACACAACAAAAGTTCACCGCTGACCGCAAACAGGTGTTTAAAAGTTAATTCCAAGATTAGCACAAGCATTACATTGTGGTCAGCCAGATGCAATTACACACATTCAGAGACATTCAGCAGAGCGAGAAGAGCTGCTGGGCTCACCTTAACCTTACCTAATATCTCCAGTCTATTGCACGGCTCCCTTTTCAAACCCGTCAGTGTCCTGAAGAAAGTTCTGTGAAAAGAGTCATCACAACTAATAAAACAACAAAAAAAATGCTCTGTGGGGTTTCCCTCTCTCTTCGTCTCTCTCTCGTAATCCCCCCTCTGTTTCTCTTTGTCAGTATGTCCTCAGTGTCAGTTGAAAGGTCTTCCCTCTTAAAGACTCCTATTAAACACCTCTGACGCAAATGCCTGTCAGATGCCGGTGGCAGTCGCTTCAAGACCTTTTCTCTGAGCAAATGAATGAGTCCTTACAATTATATCAAAGAATTAGGAATATCAGATCTCTTTAACTGATGTGTACTTGATTCCTAGTGTAAAATTCTAAAGCGTGTCCAAAAAATGAACAGGATTGAGGTTTAAGAGAAGAAGTCAAAAGTCCTCAGATAAACCTCTCTAATAGGTGAGGAAGATCCAACAGCATGGTCAGCTTGCGCCTCACAGTCCAAAGAAGGAGCCCATGTGATCTCTCTCAGTCTGACTGGACTAAGTCCATCACTCCTGTGCCAGTAATCCTGTCTACTGCTTTTACTCTCTCTCTCCCTCTCCTATTTACAACAGGCAGTGAATTTGGGGTTGGTCCACTCCCCTTTTCTCTTTTCTCCTCCCCTTGGCACAAAGGCATCTGAAGGCATGAGCTTCAGATCCCCCACCCATCTTCACAACCCCTGCGGTTCACTTCTCTATGGTTATTTCCGGCTGGTCGGCTCCCGGCCGCAACTGTTGTCTGGAGTTCAGTGATGTCACAGCAATCAGGTCCTAATGGGCCGTCTGTATTCTGTGTGTGTGTTTTATGGTTGGATTCAAGACAGAGAGGGGTGGAAAGATCAAAAAGAAAGTTCAAGAGAATGGGTGAATGGTAATTGTGTCCTTTGTCAAGGGGAACTTAAATTGAAGGCAGTAGTTACACATGGTTGGTTTATAGAAAGTACAAATAACAGTTATTGACCAGTGCATCTCTGTTATTGCTTAAATAAAATATTAAAACTGTGGTTTGGTGACACATTGAAATGCATTAACAAATTTGTATTGGTATCTTTAGAGTCGAGGGGTTAACCTCATTTTATTGGTAACATTCTGTTTCGTTTTTTTGGGGGCCGACAGGTCTTCATTTTTAAAACGTGAATATATTTCTGCTTAATTTTTCAATTGCTCTGGTTTTAGGTTTATCCTCGAGGTCTGGTGGATTGTAACGTTGTTCCTTCTTGCTTTGAATGAGACATGAAATATTATTTACAGCAAGCAAAATTGTAATTTCACAACCCGTCTAACAAATCAGTTAAGGCGGAATATGTCCTGTACAGGAATCTGATATGCCTCAACCATTCTATACTCCAATTTAGAAAGATTTATTAATTTAACATTTCAGCACGTTTTAATGACCATTTCCCCCATCACTTCATATGAAGCCTAATAAAGTCTCTGGCATACAGTGATGGTTCTGTTAAAATCCTTAATTTCCCCAAACAGGAAATCGGTTTGTGGGTATTTACAAGCTTTGGGATGTTTCCCTGTGGAACATATGCAGTCCGTGAGACTCACAAGGTGTTCTCTCAGCAGATGTTTAACAGAAAGTGTTTCTTGTATGGGTCAAAGCTCACCTGGTTTTCAGGAAGAACAACTGAGAATAGGACCTTGTTGAGAGCAGTAAGCCACATTGGCCAAATGTATACCACTATCATCTGTATTTGATCAATCAACACCCATTCACTATTTAGACTGCATATCCACTTCTGTTCTCTTATCTAAAGTTTTAACTCAATCTCATGGCAAAAACTTAAAGGGATAGTTCAACCCCCCAAAAATCTATATTTAGTTACCTTCTAATTGTTCCAAATCTGTTTAAATGTTGTTGTTCTGTTGAATACAGAGAAAGATATTTGGAAGAATGCTTTTAACCAAACAGTTCTTGGACCCCATTGATTACCATAGTACAAAGAACAAGGGACCAAGTATAAACTACTATATAAGTGTTTTGCTCTGTTGAACAGAAGAGAATATATTTTGAAGGATGTAGAACAGCAGCAATTCTAGGGCACTTTTGACTACCATTGCATTTTTACGTAGTCTGGTAGTCAATGGGGTCCAAGAACTGTTTGGTTACAAACATTCGTCCAAATATCTTTCTCTGTGTTTATCACAACAAAGCCATTTATAGAGAGTGAGTTATTCATGACAGAATTTCAATTTTTTGGTGAACTATTCTGTAGTGGAGTATGCGAGGCGAGACCGTGGTTCGAGGCCGGTAAGTAATTGTTAATTAGCGCCAGTGGTGCGCGCACCGGCCTCGCATCACGTAGGAGATTGGGAGCATATAAAAGGAACACGCGACCGGACCGTCGATGAGAGAGGACCGGGCCCGAGCTTGTGTGTATATGTATTTATGTTTTAATGTTGTTGTTCGCCGGCGGTCGTCCGTGAGGGGCCGCTGGCTGTTATATTATGTTTTGGTTTGTTTGTTTGTTAGCCGGCGGTCGTCCGTGAGGGGCCGTCGGCTGTTTTATTATTTATTAAATGTTTTTTATTGTCTTCCGGTTCTCGCCTCTGTAGTGAATTCAATGAGGAACAGAATTATTTAAACACTATTCTTCATCAAATATGTAAGAATTATCATGAGCTTTGATCCCAATTATAAGTAATATTTTCTCCACCACCCTTTGTAAGGGAAACAAATATCAATCCAAATTGGGATGAATTTAATTAATAATGATCAATTATTATTATCTGGATCAAATTCATGATTTGGGGAAATCACTTAGCATTACGAGCAGGTAGCAAGAATCGGCATGTTTAGGGACTCCGGATTATGAGCATGAACTACAAACAACATCACGTGTGAAATAAAACAGGACTTTATTATCTAGACAAGACACATACTAATCTAACATACACACACATACAGTTAAGCATTAGAAGATGGTTGAAGTTGAAGCAGAGAGAAGAACAGAGCATGGATTATGGCAGTATATGATATTCAGAAGATCAATAGCCTGAACTAAACATCAGTTTCTTCTTGTAAAGGACCTTTGTTAAAAGGATTAATGATGCCCTATGCATCCATTAATAAGACTAAGTTTGATACTTGCACGTCTTGCCCATCAAAGAAAGAAAGAGTCCTGATGCAGGTTGTTAAGGCTCCAGTTGATCTTGGCTGAAAGTGATCAGAGAGAACCAGTTTTATGCAGAGGATCTGTATCTGGAAAGACGAGGCCGCAGCCTGGCACAAACTTATGGGTTAAAGGTGAAGTCTTCTTCTAGTCCATCCTTTGGAGATGCAGAACGCATCGAGAGAAAGAAGAGCAAAAACCAAGAGAAAAGGAAGCGCGAGGAAGAGAGAGAAAGAATCTTCTCGTGGTCTCTTTTAAACTGTGAGGATGTCACATCCTACAGACGTGACTGTTCCAATCAGGAGATGGCAACTTTGGAGGGAAAGTTAACTGTTTTTGTCTTTCAGATGGTGTTTTGCATGTGAAAGCTGATTGGATGTTCACTAGAAGACTACTAAGAGTTTGATAAAACTAATTAGAAAAGAGTTACCAAAACACAACAAACATCAACGCGAAGGACATCACAAATGTAGCTCATAGACACCAAACATGATCTAAATATCATCTTGGTTAAATGAGTTACTACAAATCTAATAATTCCAGTAGTTAAACACACATTCATGGATACGTTGGATTAATGTTAAAACAGACATAACAACATGAACATTAATACATGGAAATGTTATAAATGAATGTGTACATTTCCATATAAATGCATTTATAATTGTAGGTCTATCCCCAAAGTGAGTAAAGAGAGTTCAGCTCCTTACATTCCAATGGGTCGTAAAATACTCTATCTTGATGAATTGGTGTGAGTTGCTATGGTCACCAGAGATCTTGTCCTGCCCTTGGTGTAAGTTGCAGATTGGGGGTTGACCCCCAAGCGACTAGCCTGCTGGTGGGGTGAGGGGTGTTGTTGTAATATTTAAGAAATTTAAGTAGTTATGCGTGTCTGATCCGTCTCAGGTACTACATATCCCCCCTTTCGCACGTTTTTGTCTGACCTAATAGACAACAACGAGCGACAATTAAGATGTACATGATGATCAGACGTGTCCCGCACGCACTGCAGGTAGCTCGGGTGGACTCCTTGGCCATCGGTGCTTCCTGGAGAGGTGGGACAGCAGGTGTCAAGACATCATCAGATGTTGGGTGAGAGCTGTGTGAAGAGCTCTCTTACTAGTTTCAGCAGCTCCTGTGACTCAGGCGTAGGTAAGTCCGGCTCTCTTTGTGAGGACTCAGATCGGCACCTGTGTGTTGCATCGGATGATGCTGTCAGTGGCTGTTGGACAGCCAGTGGTGTTTCCAAAGAAGAATTTTGCCGTCTCCATGGTTTCTTCCAGTGGTTGGTCTGGTATCTGGGCCTATTACGATGGTGACGGTTTTGTCTTCTGGCAGGAAGCTTTCCTGGCATATCGTTGAAGGACATTGTGTTGTAGTGACAATGTCTGCCTTCTGGTGCAAACTTTTGAATGTTACAGTTCAGACTCAATGGAGCCGTAGAGGCCTTTCTTTCAGATGTGGCCTTATGTTTATTAAAGGCCTTCTGTGCCAGGTCCCGCAACTGATGAATGGTCATCGTATGAGGGCAGGCCATGATGCCTAAATGGTGGCTAACAATTGGATGTAGATTTCTGAGGAACAGGCTCTTGAAGCTGATATCCTCCTCCATCTCAGATTCATTGCGAGCTCCAAAATAAGCTTGTCTGAGTCTGTTAAGGTAAACTCGGGGAGTTTCCTGTCTTCCCTGTTTGAGGTCCAGGGCAGCGACCAGTCCATATTCTGTTTCTGGGTCTGAGAATTCTTGTATAAGAGCTTGTTTCAGCCGGTGGTAGTCGGATTTGACAGCGTCAGGCTGCCGTTCTAGAAAGCTCTTTACCTCTGTACCAGAAGTTATCCAAAGCAGGTGGAGTCTCTCCCGTGTGGTCACATTCGGCATAATTTGCAGGTGAAAGTCTATATCCCGCAGGTAGGCATGGACATCGAGGTCTCCTGCAGAATTTGGAATGAAGCACTTGATGACTCTAGCCAGTTTGTTGAGGTCTTTAAGGGTCGCTCCATGTACCGTTTCAGGGATTATCTGGAGAAGTCCCTTCCCTTCTATGGCTTCAGATGTTTTTACGATGCTGGCTGGTGAGGTGTTAATCAGAGAGGTCAGCCCCCCCCCTTTGTATCTTTGAACTGGGCTGAGGGAGTTTGCTCTGCTTACCTGCTGTGACAGTGGGGGATGTGTCTTCCACTGTGGTTCCCATTGCAGCTTGTATGAGTGTTCGAGTTCTCTTTGGACCCTGTCAAGCTTGTCTCTTGTGTTGTCCAGCTGCTGTGTCAGAGATTCAATTTTGGCATCTCTATCTGATAGTTCAAAATGGGCTGTTACTAATAATGACTTTGCATCAAACAGTTCTTTTTCCAGCTCTTCTTTGGCTGCTTTTTCCAGTAGTTTTCTTTGCTCAGCAGCTGAGAGAGCTATCTGAAGTCTGTTAACCTCCTCCTGTTGTTCCATCTTACCAGACTTATTTCGTGTCGTCTGGGTCTCACCTTCCAGTTGGGCTATGCGACTTTGAGGATGCTTAAGTTCCTCTTGGGACTCTGTTGCATGCAGCTTTAGGTCGTTCACCTCATTTCTCAGGTCTGTGAGGTTGTGGGCTAAGGAGAGGATTATGCTGGTCAGCTCCTTGTGGTCATAACTCTGGCTTGGACCATGTGTCATTTGTCTTCTTCCCTCTTTGTCCAGTTGCACCTGTCTCTGGTGAGGAAGGTCATCAGCAGTTCTAGGTGGTAGGGCGTCCATCACCATGCCTTGCCAGGCCATTGGATCTTCCATCTGAGACATTGGGGCAAACTTGTTCTGAGAGTTAGGGCAAGAGACTAATGCAAGACCATATAAAAGATTTAGAAATAACGCTATGTGTATATTGTGCAGCTAGGTTTTACCACGTGTGGTTAACTGCTTTAGGTAGCTAGTGAAGTGTGTACACTATTATTATCTTAACTGCCTATGGCAGGAAGCCAAGATTTGTATGCAACCAGAGATTTAACAATGATGTAAGACTAGTCTAAATCATTTAATTAAAACTCAAAACATACTGATGGTTCTTAACAGGTTTGATCTCTGAATATTGAAGAACAGGAAGTAGAGAGAGAGAGAAGAGAGCCTTGCCGATTCTGATTATGTCAATTAGTGGTGCTCAGAATTATACTTATGCCTTATTAATCATCTAGATTGTGTAGCAATAGGAGTCATATTTCTGGAGCACATATTTAAAATAAGCAAAATCAAGAAAAAGAGATTGGACATAGATAAATAAAATAAAAAAATAGATGACTGCTAATAGTAAAATTAACCAGTAAAAAATAAAATAGAAGGGAAGTGATCTAGTACTGGGAATAATTAATAGTACTGACATTTAACCATATAGGTCAGTGTTGGGCATCACTCCATTGTTGGCTAAGGCTGCTGCGTGTTCAGCTCCCATGCCTATGCCATTACATGTGTGTGCACTTTAGGGTCAATGTTCTATTCAAAATCCCCAATACCTATAAGAATTATTCTCTGAGTAGGCAGTTAAAATTTAATTAAGTTCAATTAAATGAGTAACTGAGCAACAATGTTCAGGAAGGAATGCACCTGAAGTTAGTTAAAGTGAGTCTGAGAAGAATTAAGGAAAGAGAGTGGAAATCAGAAAATAGAGATTTTGTTAAGAGGGAATAGTTTAAATCACTTTACACTGCAATACACGCAAGCACTACTTAATGACTTCAATTACATATGCTATGCTAACCACTAACTATTGAAGTTAGGTATTAGTAAGCTCGTCTAAGGCCGCTAGGTCATGTTAGCTTAGCTTAGCGAACAAATATCGATTGTTAACAAAATGGCACCAGCCAATGACACCTATGGTAGGTGGAGTCAAACTGGTTGACAAGTCGTTGTCATGGGAACCAGTGCACCCCAGGGCACTTTAGTTCTCAAAGAGTGCCTGCACCGTTCAAACAATCTCAAATAATAAAAGCGGTACACAGTTGGTTACAACATGGCCCTTACAATTAAATCAATTCAACGCTTTTCTTTAGCAAGCCTAAATGCAAATATAGATGCATTCACTAATTCTTATTATGTATGCTTTCGCTTCTCTGTAAACAAGTACTTTAAACAGGTTTCCTGTCCTTCTTTAAGGAGTACTTACACATTCACTGTAGGTTTACACTCATTTACATACAGACAGCTGTTTGTGGCTTACACACAAATACTGAAGAATTGAGAAACACACTATTTTCATTCGGCAATTGTAACACAGTACTGATCACCATTTAGCTAAACTTTTATATGCAGAGTCAAAGTTTAGATGACTGGCATAGTTCTGACTATAATTTAAAGGTCCTTACAACGCAGAAAGAGGAGCATCACTCAAATCTACCTTTACATAACACTGTACTGAGATTCCTTCGTCAGAAAACAGGTTAAACAATATTGCAATTGGGATTTCTTCGCCAAAGCATATTGATTCTGGAACAGTTTCACATGCAGCTTATCTGAGATTCCTTCGTCAGAATAGACTTATGCATTGATTAAATACTGAAATTGGGATTTCTTCGCCAAATCAGATTTACCTTACACTGATACCATTTAATCTATGTTAAGACTTTTCTAATTCATAGCAGAACTACCAAATCAATCTATCACTATCTACATTAAACAAGCCGCAAATAGCAACATACATGTGTATAGCATGTTGCATCATAACGTCTTGATTTAAAACACACTTAGGCTGACAGTAGTTTAAGCTCATAACTTTTGTTTAATCATGCCCGCGTTCTAACACCAATTTATGTAGTGATTTTAGCTGCATGTTAAAATAAGGATGAGTTTAACTCACCAAATGATTCTCCACCAGATCTATCAAGATCAAACATATATGAAATGAGTTATTTAAAACATCAATTTCAGTCAAGGAATTAGTTTAGCTCAAAGGCAAATATGTATAATAATCGTCATTATACATACATATTTACAATTCTGATTAGCAGTATAGTGATACAAATCCCATATGTATTAGTCCAGCAAATACATCAATGATTTTATACACTAACGTTATCTCATGACTATAAGTAACGTGACTTTACCAAACAGAATTAAGAGCAGAGGTAGCATAGATCGAAACACAGTTTAAGTGACCAAGTTTGTGAGCGTGAACAAAGAGAACCCATCACAAATGCCTTTATGGGTTTTTATTAAACTCTACTCTACATGGTAAACAAAAATGAGAACAAACAAAAACATAAAACACAATTGCGCTAGGAAGCGCAGAGAGAGAGAGAGAGAGAGAGAGAGAGAGAGAGAGAGAGCATGGCAACGATTTCTGAACATCATTAAAATCATCTTTAACAAAGAGGCACAGACTTAACGCAGCTATTCTATAGAAACGGAATACTTGCAAAGCTCTGTGCTGGATGTACTCGTATGCGCTTGGAGTGATGGAAATGTTCAGATGATTTCAGAATGCGGTCCTGCTGAAAGTTGCGGGCCTCGTTGAAAGTTGCGGGCCTCTGGAAGTTGCGTCCTTGTTGAAAGTTGCGGGCCTCGGCCCTCATGACCGGCCGCATGGCTCGTCGAGGTGTGCGTGGCAGCAGAGTCCATTGTTCCTTCTCCAGTTAGGGAAGAATTACCTCACCCCCCCGGAAGGGGGAGGTGAGAGGCAAGGTCCAACGATTCAGGAAGAGCCAAGGAGAAGACCCAAGGAGAAGAGCCAAGGAGAAAAGGCGAAGAAACTGTGTCCTGGTCGACATTTAACTTCATGAAGGGCATGCCCTCAGAGTTTGAGTCGGCCAATCAAAATTGAGTGGGGAAAGAGATTCTTTGTTCACTCAACAGCTAATTTCCATCTTATGACCTGTAGGTAACTTTACAAGATACAAATCCAAATTATAACATAATGATTGTAATGTGTTCTATGGTCACACAATATGTATCAACAATGAGGAATTGTAAAGAGAAACATTTGGATATCAAAAATGGACAGGTTTGAAGCGTATCAAGTTATGATTCTTTCGGATGTATTAATACAAACCACGCCTGAATTAAAGTTGAATATCTAAGAGTTACAGACTATTTAAGATGGCATGATTGCCAACATATAACCAGACATTTAGTTACATTTATACAAAAAGGACAGTTTAAGCACATATGTTCCTATTGTCAGAGAAGTTTCTCTGGTTAGCCTCAGATGTTGAGTAAGAGGTGAGACAGAGACTTAAAAGCAATGCTTTGAAGCTACGGAGTCGTAAATGTCCTACAGAGAAACCAAATGGTTATCACACTATCGGTGCAAGTTCCAAACGCAAACCCAGACTCATGGAGCCATACTTGCTTTGATCTTTAGATGATGGTATCTAGAAACCGGGACAAAAGGGAGTCAGGGGTTGAATGGCTTTTTTCACACTGATCCAGTCACTACACCTCCTTCCTTCCATACTTTGAATCGTATTACATTGGTGCCGAAGCCCGGGAGGAAGGAGAGACATGCTGTCGGAGAGCCCTCGCTGCTGAGGGGCATCGCGGTGCTGAGGAGTTCGGGCAGCGCGGACGAAAGGCGTCCGCCAGTGGCTGCCCGAGGCGGTGGTTCTGGAGCGAGGATTCGGGTGGAATGGAGAGCTCGCTGCCGTGCTCCTGGGCCGAGGTGGGATGGCGGCCGTCCAAGAGGGAGCGGAGGAGTCAGCGCCGTTGGCCGTGAGCCGGAATCCTGCTGCCAACAGCCATGATGGTGAGGAGCAGGAAACGGCGGACTGACTCTCTACCCCGGTGCCCTCACACGGAGGAGCCATCGCCAACCGCCAGGAGGCGGAGGAGGATCGGGCCGTCCACCGAACGTCCAGCACCACCGCATAGCACCGCAAGGAAGAGCCTCTCGGCTGGTTGAGGAACGAGCGGCAGCATGTCAGGGAACCGGACTATAATTTTTTTTTCCTCTCTCCCCTCTCTCTTTCCGGTCGCTCCGAGGGCTCCCGTCTCCGTTGTCTCGTCTCGTCGCTGCATACCCCCCCGCCCCACCCCCCCCCGAGGGAGGGGGAGGGAGCATGCACAGTCGCGGGGGTACCCCCGGCCTGTGAGGGGCGATGGGGGTATGTAGTGGAGTATGCGAGGCGAGACCGTGGTTCGAGGCCGGTAAGTAATTGTTAATTAGCGCCAGTGGTGCGCGCACCGGAGGAGATTGGGAGCATATAAAAGGAACACGCGACCGGACCGTCGATGAGAGAGGACCGGGCCCGAGCTTGTGTGTATATGTATTTATGTTTTAATGTCGTTGTTCGCCGGCGGTCGTCCGTGAGGGGCCGCTGGCTGTTATATTATGTTTTGGTTTGTTTGTTTGTTAGCCGGCGGTCGTCCGTGAGGGGCCGTCGGCTGTTATATTATTTATTAAATGTTTTTTATTGTCTTCCGGTTCTCGCCTCCTTCCTTCCATACTTTGAATCGTATTACATATTCCTTTAACTATTTTACGCTAATTAGCGAATTCGTATGAATTGGTACGAGCTCATTTGAACATTTCAGTGCGATTTGCTTTCGCGCAAGTGACTTTTGAGGATCGGGGTTAAGGATGGAGCTTCAGTATCGCTTTAGTTTATTGTACTTCTGTGTACGATTTAAAACGTACAAAAGTAAAATGGTTGCGAATTCCCGTGCCAAATGCCAAAGTAACTTTTACAATAAAACAGGTTTTAGTACTGGAAACCGATTTCAGGCCAAGACAATAAAAAATATATATTTTGTATATCTTCAAGTTGAAATATTATATTTTGAGAGGCAAAGAGCATTCTGACCAAAGTGTCAAAGTAAATACTTTAACTGTATAATGTAACTAGAAGGACAGATTAATGAAAATGACTTTTTGGATTTGATCCTGCTTTTTTCCAGAACTATTTTGTTGCTGCTGGGTATAGAATATTACTTTGTTTGGCAGAAATGTCTTCTGGAACACAATGTTGAGTTTTAAACGGTATCCCTGATATCCAGAAAGTCTTGGATATCTCTCATTTCTTCCTGACAGGTGTTGCCATGAAGAAGCGTTAAAGCTTGAAATATAAAGGGAGTATTGGAATTTTCTCTGTGATGCTTTTAGGCCACGTTTACACCTGTTTTGAAAGTGGAATTGAATTCTCTACATCAGGGTTCCTCAAATCTTACCCTGGAGGGCCAGAGCACTGCAGAGTTTAGCTCCAACCCTGATCAAACTTGCATACCTGTGATTTTCTAGCGATACTGAACAGCTTGATTAGCTTGCTCAGGTGTGTTTGATCAGGGCTGGAGCTAAACTCTGCAGTGCTCCGGCCCTCCAGGGTAAGATTTGAGGAACCCTGCTCTACATTATGTCAAAGGTATGATCCCTGACACAACCAGCATTTGGTCATAAATGAATGTGATTCAAAGTCTTTCACAAACAGACATCTACAGTACTACACAGCTTTTTGAGCAGAATAACGTTTGGAAATTCAGCCTTCTACTATTTGTTATGGTATAATAAGAGTTACCATGGTGATTTGTATTCACACCAGACACACACAAAATGGTGTCACACCAAAGACTTTACAAGGTAACCCCTTGAAAGTGATCTTTCATCAAACCGCTATTGATGAACATGCGTTTTCCACATGCTAGTGGCGGGACGTTACGCACCATGTGCAGCCCCCCACGTTCCGTGTGACTCACAGGGCCAGGCGGCATTGTGGTTCCTGAATAGACCTCTAATCTGTACCATAGACTGAGTTAACTGTGTCAGATTCTTTGTCAAGGAGTGTGAGCTTGGATTTTCTCCAAGCACAGTGTGTAACTGTGAGCCGCTTCTCTTTCCAGTGATAATCCTAAGCAGGTGCAGCTGCGCTTGCAGATGTTTCCTGTGTATTGTGTACGATCAATGTTTTTGAAAAACAAAATTAGGTCAAGTGGGGTGAATCGGGGAACCATTCTCACTGTCACAGTCAAAGCTTTTAGCGAGAACGTGGCAGTTTAGCGAGTTGTTCTCAAATAAATAACTCCCAGACTGCTTCTCACTTCAGAATGAAAACAAGCATCTGTTGCTAAAATGTCATTCGGCTGCAGAAATAATTGTGATGAGACAGGTGAAAGTAATATCCGGAGCTGTTAGCTCTCTCGATTTAGGCTTACCCACTGTGAAACATCTCATGACACTTGTTTCAATTTCCCCACCAGATGTGATGATTCATCCATCTGCTAAGCCATTCTCAGAAATTACTCTTCAACGTAAACAAGTTCATTATTATTCAGAAGTTTATTTATTATCAAACACTTGTACTGATAACGAACAGAATTTTGTTCTTATGTCGTTTTAAGTGCGTCAAGCAAATATTACAGAGCTTTCATGGAGCCCTGAGATGTCTTCAATGCCCCAGACATCATAGCTTGTAATTTCTCAACCTTCCCTTTAGTAAACACAATAGCAGTACAAAAATGAAATAATTTAGCAGAATCACAAAACAACACAATAAAAGCAAGAGAAAGGACGTGACCGTGACAAGAATTTGCTTCAGACATCATGCTTTTCCTCCAAGCCTCTTTTCCAAAAATCTTCCATGTCAGCATCGATACCGAGAAACAAGTTGAGAACTCACAAATCACAGCATCCACGTCAAAAATAATCACCTTTGACATTTTACATAGTTTTTCGTGGTATTTCACCTTTTTTTAGGTTCTCCTGTCCCCGTTCTTTCCATCTGGTTTTTGTTTGTCCAGTACTGTTGTTTAGTAAACGGACTTGTGTTTGGTAACAAGGCTCTGTTGTATATGCCTGGACTCGGCTCAGTTATGGGCCCTGAGCCACTTAATTGCACAATGAGAACATTGACGAATGTCTGTTGTTTTTGCTGCGACTTGGAAAAACATTGAGGGCAAACCTCTGATAATGAGACAGCGAACAAGGAGTTGAAAGGACACAGAATGATAATAGTTTATCTGGAGGATTGGATGGTGATTTTGGCCACTGTTATACCTGATTGAAGCGTACCCTTTGTTCTTCATGTGTACATGTAAAGAGCATGATATCTTGTGATGCCAGCACTTATCTTCAACAGTAAAAGCCCTTGTGCGCGTTTTTTGGAAGGTAGATATACACTCTAAACAAATGAGATGACTAGTAAAAATGCTTCTTATACAAGTTTTAAATTTTTAATTTAGATTTTTTTTAGTTTATACCCTCTTATGATTTAAAAAAACAGTTCACCCCAGAATAAAAAATCTGTCATCATTTGCTTACACTCCAGTTGTTCCAAATCTGTAAAACTTCTTTGTTCTGGTGAATGCAAAGAAAGATATTTTGAAGAATGCTTGTAACCAAACAGTTCTTGCCCACAATTGACTACCATAGTAGGAATAATTTCTTTGTTCCGTTGAACACAAAAGAGATTTTTGAAGAATGTAGGAAAGCAAACAGTTCTGGGGCACAACTGACTACTATTGTCATTTTCCTACTATGGTAGTCAAGTGTGGCCAAGAACTGTTTGGTTACAAGCATTCGTCCTAAAATCTTTCTCTAAGAAATGAATACAGATTTGGAACACGTTGAGGCTGAGTGAATGATTACAGAATTAACATTTTTGGTGAACAGTCCCTTTAATAGCAACATGACTGGGATGATTTTTGCCAGTTGTGCAAAAGTTTAGTGTCACTGAACGTTAGGAAATTCATCCCTTTGTCCTCATTTAACTTAGCCAATGTCACAATAAGTGCTCCTTCAAATTTTCTATCCATTTTAAGATTTGTACATGTAATGTATGTGGTCATACTGTCTTCCAAATCATGACATTGTTTGTGTATGGTTTGAATTGGTTACGATTAGATATACTGTACTACTACCATACATAGGGGTGGGCATGAGTACCCGAGTACTCGAACGTGACATGGACGATCGGTCATGTGTCTAAAATATATATTTTTTATCAAAATTATTTTCTTTCTTTCCTTCTGGTTATGCTGGCATTTTTGGGCGGTACCCTGAGATTTGATTTGTATTGTTACGTGAGGGTGCAGTCCATAGTCAAGAGCGGACAAAAGCTTTTGAAAGTGCACAGTGATGTCAATCTTGTCAACATAAATTTTTGTGTCTGTGTTGAAATTCATATCTTTGTATTGTCTCTTCATAAACACGCCCCGCCTCCGCACATGTCCTGCCCCGCCCCCAAATACTCAAGTTTTTCAAATCTCTCCAGTACTTGAATGATGAAATATGATAAAAAAATTCCCATCCCTAACTGTACATGCTTTAAAGTGAATTGTCAGTTTTAAAATAACTGGTAATAGGTACAGTAAGCTCAGGAATATGCTTTGATTTTTGTCCTTTTAGCAGTTTGAAAGAGAGTTTAGAATTGTTTGAAAATTATGGCATCGAAGAAATCAGATATGTTAATTGTTGGTTTCGAATCCTATATCAGATTAAAAGACAATCTGTCTCTCTGATATTCTGAACGTGACGATTCATGTGCTCATGTTTTCCAGCCATGGAAAAAGTGAGCATGTGAGGTCATGACAATTCCTTAGAGCAATCAGTTCATACTTTTGTTTTTTTTATGTTCTTCTAAACTATCGCTAGGTGTTGATATGTGAATTCAGTGTTAATGGCACTGAGTGAGCTCTTTCAGTAAAGATATAAAAGGGCTCTGCCGGGTGAAAGTCTGCTTATAACGAGAAAACGAATCTGTGACATCATTCCAGCTGCAAGGATCAGGAATCACGGGGGAGCTGGGATGTAGGAGTAACTTTCATGGATTTTAGCTGTAGCACCTACATGTATTCCTTTGAAGTGTTGTCAAGCGGAGGTTAACAAGAATTGTGTGGAATTGTTCCAGACAATCGTAGTGCCTTTGGGTTTTGTGCTATCCTGCAGTTGCATTGTGCTTATGAATAAGTCCAAATACACACAAACCAGAACGGCCTCTTTAGCAGGGCCACGGCATGGATTCTACTTGGTAAACATTAGTCAGAACAAGGCTGAAGTGTTCTCCCGTCTTCATTGATGATGGATGTGCTCACGTTGACCTCAGGTGACCCCGTCCACCCCAGCGCCTCAGACTACTCATCGTTTCCACTCAGAAATAACTGACAACGGCACCATGAAAAGAGGGTTGTGTTGAGGAAGGCGGGAAAGTTACTCTGAAAGCTGAATACCTTGTTAAGTCATCATAGAAAAGATTATTGTTCAGATTGTTTGACATCAGCCCTTGAACAACAGTAGGACATTCTAGCAGTTAGCCTACAAGATGTCTTGCAAAACAAATGATGCATATATAGAGCATATACTGTTATGTCACGTGACAATGCATTGCGTTATGATTTTAAACACTTTATATACTATATAAACTGTATATTCTAACTCTTTCATAAGAGCAGAAGAAAAGATACTGGACATCCAAATTATTATATATTTTTTTACTTTAGACAGATAAAGACTTTCACTGAGCAAGTCATCAGCTTGATTTTGATTGCCAAAACAGACCTTTACAATTGGCTCCTGTTACAATCGCCCCATCCTCCCCCTCCTTCATTCACTCAACTGCGCTGCGCTTCCTGTCAAGGCTAACCAACCGTGCAGCTGAAAAATTGAATCTGACAGTTGGTTTTGAATGAAAGTTTTGACCCCTGATATTTCTGTGCATGCCACTTAAAGTCTCCTCGGCTTCTTATGTTATTAGTTCTGGCTTCATTTTGAGCTGACTCACAGCTGTCTCCCTCACCTGTACAGAATAGCTCTCGCCTTGACATCAGCACGTTCACGCATGTAACAGTAGCTCAACCCCAAGTCATTTTCCATGGTGTCATTGGGGGGCCTGAGCATGTGCGCTTTTTTTGAAAAAATGAGATCTGGCTATTGATTTTGCACCTGGCGGTATGGTGTATAGTGTGTAGAAACGTGGGCCTGTTTGTGTGGGTCCTGGCCATTTTATGATGATGATGATGTATTTGTTTGCATAGGGAAACAGCTGCAGTTGTTAAATGACGTCATCTGGTTTTGGTCTACTTTATTTTACTTTGCTTTAATACTGTGCATTACTTGCTCATCAAGATAGGATCAAATGAAGAGCATTGAAGTTAAAAATAAAGATGTGTTGCTTGTTGCTTTCTCTTGCCATTTTTCTATCTTAATGCTTTTTTATGGAGGAGCTTCCCTGAGCTTGCATGTTGCATGTTGCTACTGTTCTACTACATTCTTCTCTAATGTACTTTGGAGTTTTTTGAAGTTTTATTTTCCTGCTCTGCATAACAGTTTTCTGCTCAAGCCACACAGGCCTGGTGTGGTTTACAGTTATCTTTTACCGGATACCCCACAGTCTTCTGTCCACAAAAATTGCTGAGGCACTTGGTTAAAAAAACATGAATGATATGAATTTTAATCTCTTTTCCCTGTAGTTTCCATAGTTTGGTAGTCTTAGGGTCTGTATGGTAATAAAATCTCCATCATAATGTCTTTGTGACTGCCTTAGGGAAGAATCAAAAACTTGGCCGAGCTGACATTATTATGAAATTGTTATCACATCCCGGGCTTTCCTAAAGCTCATAAATTCACAGTTGATAGGAACAGCAGACCCTCGGTTTTATTTGACAAAAATTCTGCCATGTGGGAAAAGCAGACAGAGCACTCCACATTTGGAATAAAAGAATATTCCGAAAAGTGGTAGAAAGCAGCCCCACCATTATATGTGTACCATCTAATTGAATAAAATGTGCTGTAGTTTACATTATATTCATATAGTTCTGAATGTTAATGCTGATAACACAAGACTTCGTAAAGTGCCCGTAAACACATACCTGTGAAAACACATTCAGTATTAATGTGCCAGCTTGTTATGTTGCTTGGCGACCACAAACCGCCTGCAGGTAAGATAATAAACTATATGACTTGTCAAGATCTGTTTGTTCAAATAATTATTATTATTAATCATAGCTTACTGCATTTTTTCCTGTTGCTGTCACCACAATCTTACAATGATTTGGATGTTTTTTAATGTAAAAATCAGGCGAACGTCAAAACTAGACCTCATACAACAGTATAAAACAATTAACAAGCGCAGTTCATTACATCTTTAAGATATTCCATATTCCTTTTTGAAAAGACAGTTCTCTGCAAATTACAAAGAAGGGATCTATGACAGGAGATTATATGGCAGCTTTCAACAGGTCACTTCCCGCTGCGGTAAGCGGAGGCCCATTGTAGTAAAAAGAGCAACGCCTTCAGAGGATGACAGCACTTCTGTAATCCAGATTAATAGTGAGGGATACAGATACATGTTTCCAGTAATTATCTCAACTGAGGATTCTTCCTCCGGCATTCACAAAAAAAGACGTAATTTTATCTTTAGCTGAACGTATGGAAAAATTCCATCTGCTGTTGTAGTAGAGTAGGCGGGGCGAGACCGTGGTTCGAGGCCGGTAAGTAATTGTTAATTAGCGCCAGTGGTGCGCGCACCGGCCTCGCATCACGTAGGAGATTGGGAGCATATAAAAGGAACAAGCGACCGGACCGTCGATGAGAGAGGACCGGGCCCGAAGTGTTTGTATTTATGTTTCCCCAGAGCCACCGCTTCGGGCAGCCACTGGCGGACGTCCTTCGTCCGATGCATCGGTCTGCACGGACAGGGGCGTGGGGGCAGTTTTGCCCCAGGAGATAAGGGGAGAGAACCGTCCGGTGCTGTACATCAGTCGTAAGCTCTCACAGAGGGAGACGAAGTACAGCACCATCCAAAAAGAATGCCTGGCGATCAGGTGGGCGGTCCTCACCCTTAGCTATTACCTCCTGGGGCGGGGGTTCACGCTTTGTTCGGACCACGCGCCTCTCCAATGGCTCCGCCGGATGAAGGATACCAACGCGCGGATCACTCGTTGGTATCTCGCATTACAACCCTTCAAATTTCAGGTGATCCACAGGCCGGAGACACAGATGGCCGTGGCTGACTTCCTCTCCAGGAGAGGGGGGGGGGAAGCTGCAGGCCGGATGGGACCCCGGCCTGAGTCGGGCGGTGGGGGTATGTGGCGAGGTGCGCGTGGTTCAGCACGGTCTGCACGGAGAGGGAGTGTCGGGAGAAAGACGGTGAGTAGGGAAGGAAGGAGACGGGAACCGGAAGACATTTAAAACATTTAATAAAGAAACATAACAACAGCCGGCGGCCCCTCACGGCCGACCGCCGGCGAACACAACAAATCACAAAACATAAATACAAATACAAACACTTCGGGCCCGGTCCTCTCTCATCGACGGTCCGGTCGCTTGTTCCTTTTATATGCTCCCGATCTCCTACGTGATGCGAGGCCGGCGCGCGCACCACTGGCGCTAATTAACGATTACTTACCGGCCTCGACCCACGGTCTCGTCCCGCCTACTCTACTACAGCTGTATTTTACCGGAGGTCGTCACTGAGTGGCTGTGCTTAACATAAACATTGTGGTAAGAAGACTTGATGAGGAAGACGGAAGATGCAAGAAAAATGATGAATGAGATACACTGTCAGAAGGTTTTACATAGTTTCCCAGTCTTTACAAAAAAATACTTTCTGCTGCCAAAACAACCAAATCAGTTATACCTTAGAGGAAGAGTGGAAGCATAAGCTCTGTTATAGTATCTCTGAAGAAATTTTCATTTTTCCATTACATACTTTCCCTTCAACCTTTGTAAAAAAAAACATGTGATTGAATCCATGCACACTTGTTATAAGACTGCTGATTAAAATTTTTCCAGTGGCTTGTAAACCCGAGAAACCAGAGACTCAGAACCTGAGACTGTCATATGCGGCAAACTAAAATGTGGGATGTTTGTAATGTTTGGTTAGAAACATCACAGTTTACATCATTATTGCTTCAAATCGTATGCATATGCAGTAATCTCTATGCAAATGTATTACTCAATATAAAAAAAAGAAATTGAATACTTGAACTTGCTATTTATCATTTCACTGTTGCTAAACTGATCAAGTGTACATCATTCTGAAAGCGTATTGGTCGGTGTTAATGAAAGTTGCAGCTTCAATGCTTCCAATGTTCTGTACTACCCTGTCATCATTCTCATCCAGTGTAGTTTCCTAAAACTTTTATAACATTTCTAAAATATTTGCATAATTATGAATATGATTATTATATTACTTGACCAACTTATACTAAATAGAAATGTGTAATGTCGCCTAAGGACTTAACTGAAAAAAGTTGAGGCACTGTAAAACAAAATAACTTCAAGTAGAGCCAAATAAAAATCATAAAAAATGTCTAATTTACATAATTAGAATAAAATGTCACATGCATAAAACAAAATCACTTGAAGGAAATAAAGATTAAAATAAAGCCGATTCAAATATTAACCAACCTACAATTAAATTGAAAACTTAATTGTAATTACTCTGACCGGGGCAGTAGGGGGGAGGTACATTCTAAAGAGCAATCTGATTTGTATTTCCACAAAATAAAGACTTAAAATTAAATAAGCAAATATTGCAACATGAGTCATCAACATTTTTGCTTTATTTTTCCACAAAATAAAGACCTAAAATTGAATGAGCAAATATTAACTGAAGTGAGGATTGTCAGTGTTTTGAAGAACACTTGACTTAAGATGAAAAACTAACATATGTTTATCTTTAATTAAAAAGTATAGCTGTCTTAGGATAAAAATATATGCCAGCCAGTCGTTTCTAATTCATCCGCAAAGCCCTTAACTGACAAACAGACTTATTCAGTACTGCTCACATTAAGAACAGCAGAGTTCTGTGTAATGTGATCAACATGCGTGCACCCAGAGCCAGTGTGGTACATGTCATTCTCCCACTGACTGGATGACTTATGACTTATGTGTGAGAACGAGAAGGCATTCTAGACATTGTTCACAGTTAGGGGCAAGTGGCCACTCTCAGCAGAGGCAGACCACACATTTCACCAGTTTATGATCTAGTTACATTAAAATGCTATTCGTGGAATCATTTTGAATAAAAGAAACAGATTTAATTGCAAATGTCTTGTAACATACTAGACGACGGTGGATGTGTTTTTGAATTTGTTTCTTTTGCTCATCAGTAAAGCATGTCCAGTGTGGGAGCTAAAGCTTTGAATCTTGTTCTGATTTTAAAGCAGGCCAAAGATCATTGTGAGATCATAGCCTGTCTACAGGAGAAATCCCTGGAAATGCTTGAGTCAGAGAAATCCAACCAAAATACGACCCACGGAAGCCAGGAACAAGAGATGACCCTTTGTTCCCAAAAACGCACATATTGTCATTATTTGCCCACACCCGTGTCATTTCAAACCCTCTTCAAATGTACTATTGATCACTGTTTTTCAAGGATCTGTTTATTATTGGGCTTTAGATGATATGGAGTTTAGTTAAGTCTTTAACTTTTATGACAGGAGTTTCTATAACAGTATTTGGTCATTCCTGTTCTGGCATAAAAGACATGAAGACCTCAGCCTTTAGATACTCCGGCACTAAAGTGATTTATTACAGAGCTGTAGCTTGAAGCGCACCATTAGCTTCCTACTACCAATGTTTTGCTCACGTTGCTCAGGACCTGCCTGCTGTTGAGATCCTGGTGAAGCAGTAGGGGCGAGACCTCCACTTCGATAAGCAGGCATGGGTGAACACAAGGCCTTGGTTCTTGCAGGAGGTGCTCAGCGGGTGATTGCTGCACTTGAAAGAGAGCCATTGTTTGTTTTGAAAAAAACATCCACACACACACACACCACACACACACACAAAAGGAGCTCTTGAAATGTCCTCAGGACCTTTGTTGAAGACTCAACCTTGAGGCATGATACTTCATTCACCTTCTGTTCTTCTGTTTGGCTCAACTTTTCTGTTTATATGGATAATTTTTAAAGGTTTCACATCCTTATACAGAACTGGATATTCGGAAAACATTAATGTTTTGTCAAAGGTTCTTAATTGCCAAGCACAGCTTTACGAGTCGTCTGGAATGCAGTGTTGTTTCTCCTTTGAATATTTTACCTTTGTTTGCCATTTTATTTATGATTCAAATGAGCTTGGAAAACATGAAACCCCCTGTTCTCTCATTATAGAGGCATAAATGAGGAAAACAACAATTGATCATGTGTTTTTATACAGTAAAATAAAAAGTTTGATTGGTTTGTTGTAAGTTGGATTAGGAGAGGGCTTAACATGCCTGGCCATTGGACAGCCAGTAGAATCTACCTCTTTTTGTTGCTTGCATCATGTGGTGAAGAGTTGTTGTTTAGAACGGGAGAGGAGCTTAATGTTTTTTGATTAAAGATTACAAGTGCATATGAATTGAAAAAAATAATGGAGTGCACAGATAAATCATTCCTAATAATCACTGCACACTGTGTAAACACTTTGATTTAATGGTGCCTTTAAGAACATTATTATGGCAAACAACGACATTTTCTTAATCTGTGTTTTTTTTGCCTTCTTCCATACAAATATCAATATAAAAATATGATCACTTTGCAAAATTAGGAAGAGATATTCTGCAAGATCAAGTTTAATTTTCCGAAAGTTCTGTTGAACACAAAGAAAGATATTTGGAAACATTTTAGCAATTTTCAGGACATCATTGACTACCATAACATTAAAATGTCATGATTCCACTATCATGTCATGTTTTATTCTTGTTTTTCTGTGGAGCCATGACATAGCCTTTAGTTATGTGGCGGGGAAGAGAGTGTTGTAGCATCTACAGTATGTGCTGCATACTCTCTCTCTCTCCGGTCTGCGTCATTGTTCCCGCCATCTCGTTCCCCGTCTACCTCTCTTAGTGCTAATTCCCCAGCACACCTGTTCCTCGTTAATGATCCTGTGTTTGTCACCCTTTAAAACACCTTGTGTTCATTTGTCCTGTGCTCGTTCATTGTATATCATACCTTGTTTGATATGTTGATGTTTCCTAGTAGCTGTATCCTGTTTCCTTGTCTGCCAAGTCCTGTTTCCTCCGTGTTTAGTAAGTCAGTTTAGTTAATGTAAGGTGTTTATATCAAGTGTTTGTTTTCTTAGTTTAGTCAGTCCGTTTTCTGTTTTCTGTTAAAGGTATCCTGTCTGTTGTCCACATTGTGTGGTTTTGTTTTGCCCTTTTTTGTAGTGTTCTTTGTTAGATTTATAATAAATACCCCTGTTTACCCCTACCATCTCGTCCTGTCTCTGCCTGCACTTGGGTTCTACCATGTCGTACCGTGACATCAAAAAATATAAAAATTGTTCTGTTGAACACAAATTGAGATATTTTAAATAATTGAGGAAAGCAAAAAGTTCTGGGGCACCATTAACTACATTTTTCATTTTTCCTATTTGGTAGTCAATGACGTCCCGGAACTGAAACTTGCTAACATTCTCCCAAATATCTTCTTATGTCATAGCAGAACAAGTAAATTTATACAGATTTGGAACACTTGATGGTGAGTAAATGATGACAGAATTTACATTTTTGGGTACTATCCCTTTAAGTAAATTGTTTAAGATGAGTCATTAGGATTATAAAATACAGATTTAAAGGGACTTTAAACTGTTTTAATCCACAAGTTTTTTTTCTATGCTATTG